>JAEIHY010020142.1:1449-40229 GCA_018904565.1 Drosophila tsacasi | reverse complement strand
TTGGACTTACATCGGGGCTTGGTAAAAGTACGGGGCACTTATAGAGTTTTGGAAGTTTTTTAGAGACTTAATTCTGAAATTCGAAATATAAAATGTAAGTTATGGTATTAATAAACAAATATTAAATAATATTAAATTTGAAAGGCTTTGTTGATTAATTAGACTTTTTCTTTATGTTTTTGTGATATCCTTTATATATTCATTACATTTTTTAAAATATCTGGTTTAATCTAAGCTGAAATATTTTTAACTACTTCAAAATCCTTTATACAAACCCTTAAAAAAAAATACATAGAAAATTCAGCTACATCTCAAAGTTAAGATCACCCATAAATAATTCTTAAACGAAGGCCGAGTTTAATTTCAATAAATTCCAGTTATTTTAAAGTATATATATTATCTTTTAGTGCACAATCAATTTCAATTCACCATCATTACTTCGAAAACCACTTAAGTTTTATATGTATTTCCTTAAACATTCACTTATTTTAAACCTAAATTAATTTCAAACTTATAATAAACCAAAAAAATACTTCCGTCCGCTCCACATTCCCATCACTCTTCACCTCTCTCTCTCTCTCTCTGTACACATTTCCACCGCTTCAACGTCGCCATAATAAATTTCAACTTGTCTACACCTATTTTTACAAACATTTAAAAATTATTACACAGTCTTTTTCATTATGCCCGGGATGTGGCGGGACCCCATGATGCGGCCTGCCCATTGCCCGGGCCTGATGACCTTAAATTAAATGTGCAGCACATGAATTATGTAAGCTGTTTAATAAAGTGATTCCATTTGCATGCAAGAGCCCCGCACGCATGCGCAGCGGGTTGTCCCCCAGTCCAGAGTCCCGATCTGGAACTCCAGGTCGAACTGGACCCCGGCTTCGACAACTTACTCAGTGCAGAGGGGAAAATATTCTACAAATATTCCAGACTTTCAATTTTATAGAGAGAAATCTAGATTAGAAAAGGGTCAAGAAATTATTTGCATATTTATTTATTTTAGAAAATGTTTAAACTTAAATATTTGAAAATTACAAAATTAAGTTGTATTCCCATACTTTGACTTCCAAATTTATAAATTTATTTCTAGTAATTCCCCTAATTTTTCTACGTGTATAACCCAGCCTCGAGCTGAGAGTTGGCAGATGGAGGATCTGGACTTCAGCTGGAGTTGGGGATTCACTGAGCTGGACTTCGCGCAGCGCGCGCTGATTGTCGCTTAATAAAAATGGTTATTGTGTTTTAGTTTATTTTTTCTCTTCTATTCTCCCCATCCGTGTGTTGGGGGAATGGCATTGAGGAGGGAAGAGAAGGGGGAGGCTCTCTGCAGATTGCCCAGTCGGCTATTTATGTGTGGCTTTTGTAAGAATTATTAATGTAAATCTTTCATAATTTTCATAAGCTGTGCGCGTGCGCGATGCCTCAAGAAAAAGGGTAAGAAGAAATATTCCGAAAGGTGTAGGGTACTACGAATAAGTGATACCTGGTAAAGTGGATTTTATTTCAAATTAAAAAAGTTTTTTTATATAGGTCAAGTATGAAATTTGAATAATTTTCATGTAAATTTCTATGTCAAACTTAAATTTTCTATTAACCCAGTGTAATTTGTTACAGAGATTGTCGCTTTAAATTCAGAAGATTCAGCGAATAGCAAGGATTGCACTTTAAAATTTCCAAGTACGAATTTTGCAACGGGCTGAATGTTTTTGTTCCAAATCTTGGTGTGCCTTTTGGTGTAAAAGAAGCATCTTAAATTATGTGGACTTAAGATCTCAAGACTTATACGTTAAAAAATAAAAATTGAACAACAAAAAATCCTTAGAAAATGTAATTTCCCATAAAATATATTACATAATAGACACTTCTTTATAAATCTCTTACAGTAAACATAGTCTCCCTTGGCCCAAAATAACTAAGTACGAATTAAGCCAATAAATCCTTATAAGTCCAGTTTCCCTCACCATAATTTACGATTCCATCTGGCAACGCTGTGTGTGCATCCTTCGACCAAAGCTCCAAAGTTCTTCGCGGTGAATCCCCGAAACTTAAAGCTCGCAAAGCTTCCGGCCCCGAAGTTCATTCCGCTCTTTTGGCTCCACCCACACACAGGGCGTTCATTTTGTCGGCGGAAATCGCAGACATGCGCAGTGGCGTCCAGGGGGTTGGATGTGCCGCGGATGCACTCCGTTCGCCAGCCGGCAAACAAAATGAAGTTGCCAGGATGGCAGTGCAGCAAACAAAAACAAAAAGAATGATGGGAAAATGACAGCAGCAAATCAAAGCCACATGTTTTTGGTTTGCCTCCAATGAGAATGCATCTGCGAGTTCCATTCCTTTTGACTTTTATTTATTTTTCCTTTGGCAGGTTTTCCCCATATTCTTTTTCTGTTGTTTTTGGCCAACTGTTGCTGTTGCAACTTGTTGGATGACGAATGCAGTCAATGGTCAGCGCCACATCAACGTCATAAACCGCAGCAACAATGGTGCCTGGTGCCACTGTCCATTCCGATTCCTCATCTTCATCTTCATCTCCCCGTGTAGGTGCCCCCTATATCATCATCCATCCATCTTCATCTTCATCTCCATTCCGTTGGGCCCAGGCACTTCTTCTGGTTGGTTGGCAGTCACTAAAAAGCCAAGATGGCCGCTTGGGCCAACGAGTGGAGTGCTATGCACTTGAACTTTCATTTTGATGATGATGATGATGATGACCACAGCGCCAACGATGATGTGAATGAGTTGAAGTCGAAGTCCGGCTGGCAGCAGGGTTGCAGAAAAAAATATGACAGATATTTTTAAGGGGTTACAAGAAAGTGGAAAGTACAAAAAAATAATAGAAATATTTAAATGTGGGCTTATAGTTTAGTTTAAAAGGGTAAGTTCTATTTTAAATAACTTATTTATATCCCTAAAAACAAACCATATTTCTAAAACAAAAATATATTTTTAGATACACCAATCCATCCTTTGAAACATCCATATTTATATAAAATTTTCTCTAACCAAACCCTTTTAATTTTAAAGTTATACTATTTATATCCCAACAAATCCATATTCCTAAAGCTAAAATATATTTTTAGATACCCCCATGCAACCCTGGCTTTATAGGACTGCTTCCACCAGCTCGTTGCGGAGTTGTGTGCGTGCTGCGGTTTGTAAACCACTTGAAACAATTTTTAATTGTAATTTGCGCAAAGCAACGCCTTCTTGGTTGCTAAACTTGCCATGACCACTAAATGGGGAGGGGCGGGGATTCCCCGGGAGTGATGGGGAGACTTCGGAAGCTCCGCTTGCATAGTTGAGAGCCAAAACATTGCTGGGATGCCAGTCGCGGCTGCGACGAGATGTTGCCAGGAATTTTCATAGAAAGGCGCTCCCGGTATGCAGACGCGAGCTATACGAACTTTGTGAGTTCCACCACCACCTCCCCTTACACCCTTACAGCCAGGGCGGGATTTGTAGGTGGGCCCACTCTCATATCGTCTGTTTCAATTTTGGGACGACAACGCAGCACAACGTGCAATTAAAATTGAAAAATTTTCCCACACAACCGAAAATTGTGAAAAAAAAAAATAAGAATAAAAAAAGGAGGTTGGAGAAAAACAGGAAAGGAGGCAGAGGCCGAGGCCGGGGACCTGCACTGATTTCTTTTTCATGTCAGGGCAATGCAAACTGTGTGTGCACTGATTGGAGGCCAGCGGAATTTTTCCCATACGAGCGAGACGACGACCAGAGACCCCAAACCCGGACCCCAAACCCTTTTTACCTTGTGCCACTTTGGCCCCAAGAATTCCACAAGTTATGTCCGCAATGTCGCCCGAAGAAGCTGCTGCCTGCCTCTCGAAATTACTTCGATTAATTTTCGCTTAATTTTTATTTTTATTTCTTACTCCGAACGTGGAGATACACAAACATATTTCTTCGAGGCGAAAATTTGCGTCTTTTTGTCAGGATTTATGAACGCGCCATCATTTCGAGTTAATTAAAAGAAAAAATCGGCCACAAAATGGCAGCAACCGAAACCGAAAATTAACTAAATTATGGTAGCTTGTATTTTTGTTGTTTTTGGTAACCCTGGGCTACATCATTATGATGAATTTTTCATGAATTTTTCCATGAATTTTTCATTTTTAATGAGCACAAATTGTTTTGAACTTTGGCGAGGGCACACCTGCACTCTCAAGAAATCCAATCAATGGAAAATCTGGGTATTGTTAGGGGATTGGTCTTAATAAGGCATTCGGACCGAGGATAAAATTACTTTGTCGTGATGTTTATCGTAAATTTTAAAGGGCTTATTGGTAAATAATTACCCCTTTCTTAGGCTTTATAATTAAATGAATTAATTAGTAATTCAAATAATATATAAATAAATTAAATACTTACTTGAAAACTTGTGATTAGCAAGCAAATTAGTTTAGAAAAACCCAAAAACTTCCACTCTATTCCTGCACTCATTAGTTAAATTTTCTTTTGGAAGATTCATAATAAAGCCACCCCTCGCTGCCTGACATTTGGTACCCTATCAACACTTTGCCCCTTGGCCCAAATACTCATGTTGATATCTGTGAAATTGATCTGATTGTAATTTCAACATAATGCTCCGCTTCCCTCGGTATCTGAAACCCCGACTCCTGGATGCAGATTCCTCCTTGTTCCTGTGGAATCCTTTACAGTTCACTGAACACTGGCAAAAACAATGATTCCTACCTACCCTCTGGTCCCTCAGCTGTCTGAGTCTGGTTGGTTAATCCTTTCGGTAATTTATGCGCCCCTCATCATACCGAAAAAGCTGCCACTTACCGAACTAATCATCAGGCTGATTCCAACTCCTGCTCCTGATTCCGAATCCGTTCCTGATCACGTCACGTGTCCTCCTCGTTTCCACCAACATTGTTCTTGTTGTCGTCGTGGTTGTATTGTTTATTGTGACAATTCTTGTCAGCGGTCCAAGCAAATGTCAACGGCACATTGATGGATGTTCCTCTCCGCCTGGCCGGAGGCGAAGAAGGCTGAACAACGAGTGGAAGCCACCGCCAGGTGATGGTGATTCATGACAATTGTATGCGGTAAATGTGATGGTCAAATGCCCGTTGCCGTTGTGTTTTCCTTTTTTCGTTTATTTTGTGGTTTCGCTGTGGTTTAGGTAAAAGGAAGGGTGAGGGAGCTGAATGAAAGATGCATTGCATGGAGCTGTTAACGGATAATTTTTAATGAGCTTTAACATTATCATTGTGGACAAGTAAACGGCACAGGAATTTCCATTGAAGAGAAAGAAAAGAGACTATATGTCTTTGTCAGGAAAAGATTGTTTTAAGACTTTTGCAACGATTTCCGAAAGAAAATTAAATAATTGTAGACATTTAAAAATATTGAAGTTCCTGAAAAGTTGAATTCCAACTTCTTAAACAGTATTAAAATTTAAAAACCTTATTTAAATACTGTATTATGCATTTCAGTATATAGAAAATGCATCAAACACATCTTTCTTTATAAACAAATAAAATTATTAAGGCGAAAAAACTTATTTAATTGACAGAACTCAGTCAGTCAGTAAATGACCTTATTTGATTGTGACAATTTTCACAATTGACATAATTGCACTTAATTTGACAGGCGATTTATGATCGTCCAGATCAATAAATTATTTAATAACTTGTTATTGGACATGACCTTCAATTAATCAATTCAGCTGATTGATGTATAAAAAAAGCTAATAAATTCCTTCAGTAAAATCCTCCTTCAAGTTTCCACATGATACAACGCAGACCATATTGCATTGAAGGACAGCTGGCAACAAGTGTTCCCTCAACTCAGGCAGGAAATCCCTTTGAAGTGTAACAAGTAGCGAGTGAAAAGTCAAAGAGGGTTAAGTTCACACACAAACACTCACACACATGCGGTCGAAATGAAAATAAAAGAAGAAAAGCCGCCCGCCTAAACGACCCATATTTTGCATTGCTTCCTGCAACGCCACGCCTAAAACAAACCCCACATTTAACCTCTTGAACTAACTAAGGAAGCAGACGTGAATCAATTGACGGGTCCTTTGTTTTTTGCCGCCTCGAGTATATAAATTAGCATATTTCAAAGGCAGCCAACAACAACAAAGGACTGAAATTGCAATAATTGGAGTCCTTGACAGGACAACAATGCCAAGAGAATGAGGAAGACCGAGTGAGGATGGCGACACTGCACCAGTTTCACTTTTGTTGTTAACCCTTTGATGTTCAGCAGAAGTGGCACTCGGTCGTGTGTCCTTGCCACGAACAACAACAGAACGAGCTGGCAGAGCCTAATCAGTCTTTAAAGACGGACAGACAACAGGCAGTCAGGTGTCAAGAGAGGTTTAAGTCTTAAATCAATAAAAATGCTTTACAAATATGTGTACTTTAAACTTCTACTTAAATTGTCAAGGAAATTAATCGAATTTTATTACTGAATGTGTTGTAATTTAATAAGGTTATATTATTAGCTAAATATTTTGTTAATTCTCCCCTTTTACATTAAAATATCTTAATGATTAGCTTTCATAATGTGTTAATTGGACCATAAATCGAAAGGATAACAATGGCTTTCTCTCGCATGCGATAAATGCTACTGCTACTGCTACAACCAGAATGAGCAGCCCTGCCTCAATATACTCGCATGTCCTGTGTGTTTGTTGGTGTTTGCATCCTTTGATGTATTTTGTACTTTCGCCAGCCAGCCAGTCGCTGAGCCAGAAATCGGCTCTGGGATTCACCCTCCAACGGGAAAAGCACGCGCACATTCCACATCCACCTCCTTGCGAAAGAGACCTCACTCCCATGAAAGCGTAATTCCCAGGATAACACGCACAGGACAACGAGGATGATGACGACGACGATTGTGACGAGGACGAGGACGATGCGATGTTGGGACAACGAGTACAACCGACGACGACGACGACGACAATGATGATGATGATGATGGCGATAACAACGAAGCCCTGTCTCTGTTTCAAATATTTCAATTTTAATTTGCATTTAGAGGCTGGCGAGCTCGGCTTTCGCCTCATAGTCGCGCGGCACGCTTTGCTGGCAGGACGTTAGTGTCCTGTATCTTCCGTGCTAGAAAAATAATAAATCAAATAAAATACAAATTATTGGTTATACAACAAAATATTTAAACAAGTGTTAATAAAGTTTTATTAATAACGGAAATTAAAAAAATTAATCAACGAATTTTCAATAATAATTAAAACTAAGTAATTATAAGACATGATTTATGGACTTTAAAATAAAAAAAGACTACGGAAATAATATAAAAGATAAAAAGAACATTTGAAACAAAAATGTTAAATTAATGAACCGGAAATATTAAGAATCAGTGTATTTTTTAGAATTAAAAAAGGGAATATATTTACACAAAACTAAAAAGTTGTTCATAAAAACAAGTTAAGAAACATAAGAAGCATCGAAAAATATAAGCTACAAAAAAATAACATTGAACAAAAGCATTTAAATAGTTTGAAAATTTAATAAAATAAGCTTGAATAGTCAGGAAGTCTTTATAAAATAACTAAAAAAAAAATAAAAAGTACAACGGAAACAATACAAAATATATTTATAAATAAAACATTTCAAACAAAAATATTAAAAAATTTAAAATACATTTATCGAAAATATTTAGAACACATTTATTAATTTTACAGGAATTAAATGTAAAAATTTGTTCATGAAAACGCGGTAACAGGCACTTTTGAAAAACTTAAACAATTTAATTAAGAAACTGAAATTAAAAAAAATCTAAGCATCATAATATTAAACTTTAAATATTCAAAAAAAAAAAGTAGTAGTTTGAAATTTATATAGTAAAGCTTGGCTTGTTTTTCTTTCTTTATTTAGGCTTTATCATTTTTTTTCTAGCATTATTTATAAATTCTGCATGTCTTTAGTTAACATTTACTTTTTTTTAATTTTAAGTGTAAACCCGATTTTTAATTTCTTAAATTAATGATCGCCGATTGCCGCAGACCAATAACCTTCCTAACAAAAACCGCAAATCAAATCGACTCAAAGTATGCAAAAGCCACCCAGAAACAGAAGCAAAGAGTGAAAAACGAGTAGAGTTCAGGCAAAAAACCAACAAGAATCCGAAACTTGTATTACAGACCAATAGGACAAGCCCAGTATCCCGTCTCCTCTTTCTGCCAGGGCAAAAAGCGATTGTAAATGAGAAAAATAAAGAAAAATAGAGACAAATAAAGAAAAATCAAGAAAATAAAGACAAAAATTACAAATAAAACGGCAAACATTACGAGAAAACGATTTTTGCTAGCCAGCCAGTAGCCAAGGAGTTGAGCTCCAAAGTTGAAAGACAGAGCAATTGCAGATCGTCGAATGGTCAGTCAGTTATTAGCCTTTGTTTTATGAGATATAAAACTAAGTTGTGGAAAATTGTGTAATTGAAAATAGTACACACAAGCAAAGCGAACTGAAGAGCTTATTAAATTTCTCTATTTAATAGATATGTTTCATAATAAAATTAAATTAAATGTTTAATAAACAATACGACTCTACAAATAAAAATATAATATATATAAAAAAGTGTGTGAAAATAATACAGTGCGTCGCGTAACATATTAAACAAACTAAATTTTCTAATACCAAATTATACCTACATTAATTGCATTAAAAGGATAACTTATTTACATAACTTTTGGCAACCCTAAAATACATTCCGAAACTAGAAAGCCTTCTTAATAAACTCAATTAAAAATTATTAATATATTTTCATTGCATAACAAAAATTTAGATAAAAACACTTTATCTCGAAATGTGAAACCGAAGCAAAAAACGGGCTAGAAACAGCTGCTACCGATATCTCAAATGTGCCCTACAAAATGTTTCCTGATGAGTGGCCTCTGCGAATGAATTCAACAGCCGCTGCAGCGACCATTGCCTCAGTGCCAGTGCCGAGTGATAAATCGATTAACGAAAATGCTGTGCAATTAAACATTTGGCTCCAATTGTATGAAAATTTATGCAAATCAAAGCCGAGCGATGACTGCGTGGCAAGCAACATCAAAAGGCCACAAGCAACAGCCACAGCAGCAGCAGCAACAAGAAGCAGGAAGCGGCAGCAGCGGCAACCTGGTTGCCGCCACACCAACAACAACATCGAGCCATTGCAATTTGCATTTAATTGTTGTGATTATCTTGGCCTGCTGCACACGCTGGTGAGTCCCACACGTCGTCTATTCAATCCAAAGACCGAATCCATCACCATTTGCGAGTATGTAAAGCAAAACACTCGGCAGCGTAAATAGCCTGTCAACAAATTAACTCCAAGACCCGGGACGGGCTCATTACCCCGTGTTATACGCCGCTTGTTGGTGCTGCTGGGGACTTAATTAATTAAACGACAAGCAACAACAGCGGCTTAGGTTAATATTGCTGCCGGTGGTGCAGCGACAACAGATTAATCAATCGCCGGTAGGCTGGCTGGAGAGAAACACAGCTGTCAGTTTAAGGTGTTGGCATAATTAATATTGATCTAGCGATAGGGCTGGGAAGAAATTAAGCTAACCTAATTGTGTCCGATTAACCAGAGATTGTTGCGGTTGGCCATTTTCACCTTCACGGTTTTTGGGAGATGAGAATACAACTTAGAAAATTAAATTAGCGCAGTAAACTAATTAAATTTGAAAGCCTTAGTATATGGTTAAAACCATGCGTTTGATCTAATAATATTAACAAATTTCCCAAAAATTAATCTGATATTTTTAATAATTCGTAAATTTTTTAAGTTTTTGATAGTAGATCATTTTCACAAATTCAATTATGTTATGTCTTTCTAAAATGTAACCTATTTTTACTAAAACCAAATTTAAATTAAAAAGTTTGAAATTATATAATAACAATTATAAGATCAAAAACTTGTATTAAGTTCTAAAAGAATCGTTAAAAAGTCTATATTAACTTTAAATTATTGAACTGAAAAATGAATACCTTTTTAACCTTTAATTTAAATCAAGCAATTATGAATGTCCTTCTATGTGTAGTACATCTTTTTTAAAAATAAGCTTTTAACCTGTCTTTAAATAATATTTAAATCTAACATTTATTACAATAATATTCATAAGTTGGATAACTAAGAAAAAGGAATTATTACATATTTCTTACAAACGTTTACATTAAAATAACCAATTATAATGTTTCCCAGTAAAAAGCGGTATGATTTTTACCTTATTTAATAACTTCAACTATTCTTTGGAGAACTAATGTAATCTAATTTACAAGCTTGTCCTTTTAAGATTCCTAAAATCTAAATCTAAAATCGGATGGAATTTCACCAACTCTTCTATTTTTGTTAGAAAACTCTGAAATAAGAATGACATTTAATAGAACATTTACATTTCCCTTAAAAATGGGCATGATTTTCATCAATTTCCATGATTCTTTCCGAATAGCAATTCAAATACAAATAAAATAAAAATGGCAACTTACATATATATTAGACCAGGCAACACACAACGAACGCCATTTTATGAAAGGCCAGCCCCAGTTTGGCGCAGATAAAATTGCCAACGGCTCCCGTGGCCGCTCCTCATCATCATCATCCGCAGTGGATGATTGGAGCTGGGATTGGAGTCTCTTGTTTCTCCAGTGACCGAACCATGGGGGCCTGCACACACAATTGTGCTGATTCCAATTGCAGGGTGGTCCCCGGTACTCAAGTTTTATAATGCGCCTGGGTCGCTTGTCACTCCGCGTCTTCTGGTCCAGCTCTGGATTTTCACAGTGTGTGCGCACTGAGGCGGAGCTGGGGAATTGGGAGCGTTGGAGCAGGAAGCAGGGAGCAGGGAACAGACAGCAATGAGCAGGCCTGGATGCTAGTTGCATTACTTCGCCTTGCCTGACTGGTTGCCGCGCCTCGTAGTTGCAGCTTGTTAATCTCGTTACTCTCGTTGTTTTCATGCCCTCAGTGGGGGTAGTTAAACTATTAACAGAATTCGAGAAGTCTTGTCATATAAAATATACAGGAGAAATTAAATTAAATTTAATAAATATTAATAATTTTTAATAAGCATTTAATACCTACACAATTTAATTAATAAGCGGAGATATATATTTATTATGCACAGCTTTCGGCTTTCAAAATACAACAACTTTTCTGATTATTATATATTTAAATATTTTCGTAGAATAAATATTGACATGCTTAAATTCTTGGCGAACTAAAAATGAATTTAGATCAAAATCTAGAATATACTATACGCAGTTAAACGATCCATTATTTTAAAACGAATGAAGTTTAAAAAAAATGCACTATTAACAATATATGTGATTTTAATTGATTTTTTTTTCTGTGGTTTTCTAAGAAAATAAACAAGTGTATTTCCCACGTCGTCTTTAGAATTAAATCCCCAACAATTTTTTTCTGTCCTGTTTCACGGGGTTGTCAACATACTTTTTTAGCTCTGCTTGTTGAGACTGCAGCAGAGTTGCAGCGATGTTGCAACTTGCAACTGAAGTGCAGCCTGCAATTCGCTGGCATTCTCGTTGCTCTTGTTGTTGTTGTTGCTGTTGTCGTCATCCTTGTAGTTGCAACGTCATAATTGCAACGCATAATGAGGTGCACACACACACCGATAAAGGATGCAGTAGGTGCATTTCCATGTGGATGTGGTCATGCCTTGGTGCGCCACAATTTCGCCCGTTTGAAATGCAAATGAATTGCCAGAGTGCCACGCCTCCGGGTCGCAAATTCTGCAGTTTGCAGCTTAATTGGGTGCACACCCACAACGCACACCTGCGCACACAGGTGTAGGAGGCGAGAGCACTGCAGCAGATTTCACACGTTCAAGGGTTCTTTAAGCTGCAAACCAGAAGTGCATTTATTTATGAGCCACACGATGCTTATTTGCCAGCCAGCATAATTTTATTATGTCCAAAAATCAATGCACTGAGTTTCAGTGATTAATTTGATTAAAATATATATTTAAAGAATAATACGAAATTGTTAGAAAATTTAAAACGAACTAATATGAAATTTTCTCGAAAATACCGATCTTTGTTCATTTTTGTTAAAAATTGATTTAACATAAAACACTTTGGCAGCTTAAATTAGACTTCTATTTACATAGGTATATACCTACTATGAGTGATCTATACAAGTTTAATAAAATTTTTTTTGAAAATTCAGGGTTTTAGGGATCCACTGGATAAACAATATATTTAAGGAAAAATAAAATAAAGTTAAAAATTCTTAATGGAATGGTACATAAGCTAAATCTTTAAAAATCTCTTTTAGGAATCGACATAAAATCAAAATATATACAAATATACATCTCCAAATACACCGATATTAAGATTTGTGATCTAAAAAATTTTAATATTGTTATTTAGAAAATATATTGACCATACATTGAAGTAAAATCATAATATAACCCTCACCTAGAAGCATAAATTAGTGACATTTTTGTCAATTTAGTTTTTAATTAATAAAATTAATTATTAATCTCAAGTATTGTAAACAAAACCCCCCATATTACGACATTCTTCAATGCTAAACCTCTGAAGCATTTTAAAATATTCGATAATTCGATTTAATTACCAAAAACGCTCTCTCGCTGTGGTATGGAAATGAAATATTTTTCTGCCGGATCATTCTGTACGAACGGATCAGATCAAAGACATTCCTAGCTGTTGCTGTGGTCGTCCGAATTCAATCCCAGTCCCCCCTTAAACCGTTTTTCCCCCCGGAAACCGACTCTGTTGTTTTTCAGGAATGTCTCCACCAGGGGAGTTATCTGCCCCGTCTGAAATGCTTCAATCTCCTGGCTATCTCTGTTTGTATGTGGGAAACATTGTTTTGCCTAACTGGCTTAGGCTAGACTGAATAACCAAGATTGTTATATATATATACGGTTCGGTAAAGGCATAAGCCGAAAACAGCAGAAATCCTTGATTTATGCATGGGCTACCGTTTGACAGACCAGACAAAAAAAATGAAAGAAAAAATACAAAACAAATAAATATGTAGAAGGGCGAAAAAGTCTGACTGTGGCGGCGCCTATTAAAGCCTCAATCTTTTTTTATGGCATTTCAATAGAACTCCAGAGAACCGTCGAGCGTGAGAAAGGCCACTGCAGAGCGGTTATGAAAATCAAAATCGAAATTAAATTTAGAGCTGGCCAGTTGCCGGCTTTTATCTTGGTCCCAACACTCCTGATAAGCGAATGTCTTCGCTCCTTTTCGAGGGAACAGCGATCGATAAATTTTATAAGCGAATCAATTGCATTGCTATCGCATCGCGTGAAATACGCTAACGAGGAATCTGGGAACTGAACTGGCTTGAAAGTCATGACTCAGAGTCCTGAAACCGGCGGTTTACTCACTTGGAAGGCACAGAAAAAAAAATTGTCAAATTAGGGAATTTATTGAAATACAAATTTATATGCATTTTTCGGGCTTATTAGAATTAATAAATAGGAATAAAAAAATATTATTAGAAGCAGTCTTTAAATAATATATAAATAAAAAAGTTATTTATAAATAAAATTCGTTTTCCTAATAATATATTTGTCTTAATATAGATAAATTTTTATATATATGTTATCGTATATAAATAAAGGATATGTTGATGATGATTGTTAATTTCGACTTTATTTTTTCTCAGTGCTTAGCTCTTTCTCTCTTTGCATTCGCTTATCAGTTTTATTGAAGTCGGCAAATGGCATCGGCAATGGTAACTAAAAGCCATATGCTTTATAAAGCTGTTAACAAAATGTGCATCAGTTTAAATTCTTTATCTGGCGAGATGTCTGGCCGCATTGCATATTCGCATTCGTATCGCAGAAACGTCAGCCAATTAAAATGCATTTTGCCAAGAAGTTGTTCAGGTTCTCTCCTTATCCTCATTTTTTTGCCTGGCTGGATATTTCTTTTACTCTTTTGAATAGCAGTTTTGTTGCTTTGATGGGAAAATGATAAAAATAAGGGGAGTTGTTTGAAAGACAACGGTTTTCTCAGTGGATTTTTTATTAGAATTAAATTGTCTGTTTATTAGCAATAGAGTATAATCTTAATATTTTATAAGGAGCTCTAATTGAATATTATTCTTGAAGTTTAGTTGTGAGTGTGTTTATTTTGTTTCTGTTGTTACGCTTTTTATTCTTTATTAAGTTTAAACTAAAAGGTTTTCTTGTATTTTAAATGTTTTAAATTCTTAATTTTTACTTATGATTACAGTAGAATCCGATTGTACCGACTCCGGTTATACCGACTCCGGTTATAGTGTCCGTTCGGTTATTGCGACGAAAACTCGATGGCTTGATTGGTTCCCATACAAAGTACTACTGTTCAGTGCGTCTACCGGTTATAACGACGTAAAATCGTCGGTTCCTTGAAAGTCGCTATAACCGGATTCTACTGTATCTAACAAAGATGTTCTAAGTACTTTGAATCTTCAAATTAAGTAAAAACTTAATGTTAAGAGAAAGGAAATCAATAAGAGCTGACGTGCCATAGCATCCAGCTTTATGCTATCTAGCAACTTTCGAGCAAGTTGGCAGCACCGCAGGACATTTATTTGCAAATTCAGCATTTTAAGCGACCAATTTCGTAAATTATATGAACCTGCTGTCCGGATCTGCCCCATCTGCCGATCTTGTGGCTAAAATCAACGACTGCAGTTACGCCGGCGCGCGACTGGCATACAAAATGATGCGCAATACCGATGAGAATCTCGAAATCTTCGCTCTTTGCAGCTACAAGAGACGTGTGTGAAAATGGCACGTTTCTACATTTGAGGCATTTTGTTGTTGTTTTTCCTACACGCGACGTGCCACAATTAACCCCGCGAGCAAGAAGAAGCGCATCGTGAGTCTGGGCATTAAGAAAATATATATTTACCAACCATCGCGAGCTGCAGACGCCAGACGCGCATCACGTATACGCCCGGTATTCCACGCTGCGTGTCGTAGATCAACGCGATTTCGACGCGATTCCAAAGCGATGCAAGTGGCGATGTGGCAACAACTTTAGCCCAACTTCAGTTCAGCTAAAAACAGATGAAGTTGTTCAACGTCAACTGACACTCACTCACATAGTATCACGGAAAAAAAGAAATATAAAAAAATAATGTCAGAATGTCGAATTTTTTAATACTCTTTAAGCTGTCACATATTTATTTGTGAAGGCATTAAAACTCGCAAGGTAATTCTACAAGAAAAAATTATCTATATTTCTTATATATATCTTAAGTCAAATCGATTCGTATATTAGCTAATTTATATGAGACATTTTGGTCAAGTTCTATGAAATACATAGAAAACTAAGTATTATAAACAAAGAGCTTTTAGCAATATTTTTTAGCACCAAATAATACACAATACATTTCCTATAATAGCTAGTATGATTAAGAACATTATTTATCATACTATAATTTCTTATTTGCATAAAACGTATTAGACAAAAATTATGTGATAGATAAAATCTTATTTTAATCCCCCAAATGCTAAGCGAACTACCCTTCCCTCGGCAAGCGTATTTAAAATCCAGAAAAAAAACTCGTATCTGTATCTCTGGCTCAAGATCTGAACACCTCAGCTCAACTTAATTCAACTCAGTTGACCTTGAATGCCACGGCCTGCTCTTAAATGGGTTCACTCTGGAATGGAGCGAGTCCGAGTTCTGGGCAATTGTTTAACCCTCCTTAAGTAAATGTGACATAAGTGTAACATGGCACAATTTAAAGACATTAAATTCTTTTTAATTAAATTTGAAAATCAAAATTACTAAGACTTGAAAATTATTCTTTGAAAAATGATAAGTATCTAACTTCTCAAATCTAAAAAGTGCAGGTAAGATCTGTGCTTAATTATTACCTACTAAATTATTTTTGACTATTTATATAATATTTAAATACAAATGGTTAATCTAATTTTTAAATGTAAATAATGAAGTTATTAAAAAATCAATACGCAGATAATACAAAAATAATTGTAATGCAAACATTATCATAGAAATATTTATTTTATTTGTTTCCTTCGGGTTAAGTAATGCTAAATCTCGCCTAGAACTCTTTTTGGCTGCTGCAAACCCCACTGATTCATCGTTTAAAAATTTGACGAAAAAGATTTATCACAAACTTGGTAACAAAAATTATATTTAGCTACCGTCTGTGCCCGCTTCGCTGTGGCTATCTCGATTAAATCTGAACACAAATAAAAACAAATTTATTTTCACATCTGGCAGAAACGAAAACGAAATGAAATTAAATTAGTTAAGTCATGATTTTTCGGGTTTCGTCTGCGGTTTTGTGCCAGCCACTCAAGGTTAATTACGGTTTTGGGCTGAGATATTTTTTGGGAGTTTTATTTTTATTGCCAACTGCGGTTAGTAGCGGTAATGAAAATTTAATTTGAATTGAAATTCCCAAAAGTATTATACACTATTTTATTATATAGAATAGTACTATTAAGATTCCTTGCTAATTTTAGTAACGTATTTTTCCAGGCTCTATGGCTTGCCGGATGGCCGTGCCACCTGCCGATCAGTGCCTGGATTGACCAAGGACCAAGTGGAGCTCTGCTACAAGGCCAGTGATGTGACGGCAGCGGCTCTTGAAGGACTCGATATGGCCATTCGTGAATGCCAAATTCAGGTGGGGAAAATACTTCCATAAGCAATTAAAAGTGCTCTCTTTTACATTTTTCTTAGGTAAATTAATTATATCACTTAAGTTTTTAGTGAAAGTAAAAAGTGTACACTGTAAAGAGAGCAGAATTACAGCATATTTCTTTGTTTTCCATATCTAAATGAACTGCCAAACGAAATACCATTAAAATTCACCTATTTCGCGGGCATTCTCCCAACAGTTTCAATGGCACCGCTGGAACTGTTCGTCGCTGAGCACAAAGAGCCGCAATCCGCATGCCTCCAGTTTGCTGAAGAAAGGTGAGTTTGGTTAAGAGAGTTTCCCAGGTTCAGCTTCAGGTGGCCCAAAGCCATTAAGCTGACACTAAAATGTGCAGTAAGCGTGGCTCAGCTTTCACACACAACACAAAATCGCTTTATGACCGGAGCCCCGGGACCCAAGTCCACACACAACTGTCAACGAGTTTTGCGGTCCAGAAAATCGAGGAGTAAGGGAAAATCGCGAGTCGGTGGTCGGTTGGAGGTGCAGATGGAAAAGCCCCAGTGACGGCCCACCCGCAAACCGCTAGGCAAAAGAGTCTAATTAAAATTGCCCATAGCGGAGACGTTTGGTCAAGCAGACAATGTCCGATGCCATTAACAGTCGCATTATTAGACACGACATGGCACAAAAGCCACAGCAGCAGCAACACAATCCCAGTTTCTAATGCTCGACAGACAGAAAAATATTGTATGTAAAGTATTTACTTTATAAAATATATGTTTTTAATAGTTTTTGAAGTAGGTAAAGAGTAAGGAACTTTTAGAGAAGAGTTAAGGTTCAAGCTAAATCTTAGGCTAATTTTAATTTATGCTTTCTTATTATTGGAGTGCAAATTAATTGAAATGGATAGACAGATAAGTTAATTTAGCATTCATTCACTTCATAATGTTATTTCTATTAAATAAAATCTGATTAGTTTTTCTTAAACTACATTTCTCTCCGTGTCCCCTCGCGGATCCCTGGACTAGATCAAATTTCTATGTGCTCAAGTAAGAGTGTTGAGTGGACCTTGTTCTGAGATGTGGGACCCACCGTTTTGTCACAGCCCGGTGCATCGCATCTCAAAAAAAAAAAAACGGCGGCTATGCGAACTTTGACTTTGATATCTTAATCCGTCCGCGGGGCATTGTGTTACCCGATTCGCCGTTTGTAAGCCCACGCGACGTGTGCCTTATGATGGATAGATCGCACACACTCTTCCACCTAAACACTGCTCCTTCTAAGTAGTATATATAATATGACACAAAGAGGAGCCGCATTCTAAAGCCTCCTTTGTGGCGGCCAACAAGTAGCGGTAACTGTGATCACAGGCGCCGATCTGGGGTTTTCCACTGAAAAGCTTCCTATTTTCCCGTCGTCTAATGCATAGTGTGAGTCATGGACTTAGTGGGGATTGTTTAGAGTGAAATTTAATGCAGGAATTATAAAGTCGTCGTGCTGAATTTGCAATGATTTCCGAGCTAAAGTAAATTATAATGAGTTTTTTTATAGTCAATTTTTAAGGAAATATTACACTATGAAGATAAAGATTAAATCAGAAATATGATTGAATTAGAAATTAGAGTCATTTGTTTAATTCAAAGAATATACTTAAAAAAACGAATTATTTAAATAACAAATTATCCTTCCATTACAATTAATGTTCAAACACTTCGAATTTAATTTCACCTTCATTCATATTGTGTTTTAGCTCTATAAATTCTCGACCATTAGTTTGTTTAATTATAAGAATATGACTTTATTAGTAGAGACAAAATAATTGTTTTACTAATAATTTGTATATTAAAATATCGCTTAAAATTAAATGAGTTTCCTAACACTTCATATTTAGTTACACCCTTATTTCTATTATTTTTAACTTATATAAATTGTATATCTATTTAGATACTTTTTCCCCCAAGTTCCCAGTTTTAAGTCAATCTTTTGCCCTATTAAAATGTAAAATCCGCTATCAAAGAAATAAATCCGCTCTCAATTACCCACTAATTTGGTCAAACACTCGCACAGTCGTCGTCTTATGGGAATAAAAGCGAGACTTTAGCCAGAATGCTTCATTAGTTAAATTATGCATCATACGATTGCTGTAAAAATGCCAAAACCGATGGAGCTGAGGAAACCGGGAAAGGGGGACCCTGAAGCACTGCAAACAATGGAAATGCGCAAAATGGCGGCATTGCAATCCAGATGCAAACGATATATAGCCGGGAGACGTTCGGCCAGGGAGATTTCTCACAAATTTCAATGCGACAAGCGACAAGCCAGAAAACAGTAGCGAAAAAAAGGGAAAGGCCAGGCCAGGCCTCATATCGTTCTCGTCTCTCTCTCTCTCTCTCTCTCTCTCTCGAACGACGTAATTTATTTGCATTCATCGTATAAATTATATTGTAAGCAAACCACTTCATTCAATTTCAATTTAAAAAATTGTTATCTCCGTTGACGGATGCTGCCGCAGCCGCTGACAACGAACAGGCCAGACAAACGAATGCTTTTTCGAGAGGAGACGACAGGACCGGACAGTCCTGGGAATGGCTATGGGTTGTGGGACTTGTAGAATTGGTCTTGGACTCGGGCTTCAGCTGGGACTTGGGCTTTAGATGGGACTTGAGCTTAAGATGGGACTTGGAATTGATCTTGGGGTTGGTCTTTGGGAAGGAGTTTCAACATTGGCATTGAGATTGTGATGTGATTATCAGCCATCTTCCGTTTTCCAAAACTGGCCTCATTAATATTTGGATTACAGAGCTTTAAATGTTTTTATTATTTTCAGGAATTTATATTTTTATTTTTGTTAAAATATCTATCTAAGTTTCTAATCTTCAAACTAAAAGTTTCTAAAAATTTATATGGTAGGGAAAAATATAAATAAAATATAATAATTATCAGTTAAATATATTTATAAAATATCAATCCTATTTTATGGTAAATTTCGCTATTAACAAATTATTTCAAAGTTTTTTTGGTCAAATTTTAAGCTTTTATACGAATTTATTTTGGTTCTTTAATGGAACAAAATATTGAAATACTTAATAAGCTGGAACAGGAAACGAAAACTCCGTATAGCAATTACTGGACCTATATTTTCGAGAAATCCATGAATCTGAGGCGAATTCATTTAGTTACACTAAATGTTGTGCATATTATTTGCATTCGCTGGGGTCGGCAGGGCAGCCGATCGGAGCCAAATGCCAAAACAGCGGGTTAAAGTTAACAACATTGCCGAAAAGACAATGCCGAGCCATAAATCTCCGGTTGCATGCCACACCAGCAGCAGCAGCAGCAGCAACAGCAGCAGCAGCAGCAGCAGCGCTCAGCACTTCCAAGTAACTCTCGACTAGCCTTCAGCCAATATGGTAAACCCAAGCTTATGTCACTGACATGTCCGAGGATCGTACGTCCGTCTCGGTGTCCCCTGTCCGTTTGTCAACCCGCTCCGTTCGTGCGTCCATTAAATAAGGAAGGAACTCCACATAACGAGAGTCAATATTGACAGGCCAACAGCAACGCGTGCAGCGAGTGCGCGACGGGGCCAAGACGAAGACGACTTATAAGGGCAGAAAGGCAGCCACAAAGTCAGGGATCGATTCGATGGACACAGAGACACAGAGACACTGGACACTGGACACTGGACACGAGACATGGGACATGGGACTTCAAGATCGGGGGCCAAGCAATCCGACGATCCGGCGATCTGGCGATCCGAGCGACCAAGTGAAACGAAACAAATCAAGTCGCCCGGCCGCCAAGAGTCGCACAATGACTGACAATCGAAACGGCGCACGGACAGGTCAACTATTTTGCATACATCTACTATAACTTATGGAACTCGTCGATCGTCGATCGTCGTTGCAGATCGCTGATCTTGGCTTGGGTTGGCCTGTCCCGCAGCTCCTCCTTCGATTGCTGCTGCTGCTGCTGCCGGTGCTGCTGCTACCATGCATTATTGTCAATCAAGTGGAGCGCGAGAGGAGATCTTTTCTAAAGGATTACCTACACAGGGAAAATATTGGGATTTTCCACTTATTAAAGCTATAATTTTTGATAAAATAAGATTAATCTTCACTCGTTTTAGGATAGGAAATACAAGAAAATTTAATAAATATTTAGCTACGTTTTGTCTAAGCTGGCAAGAGCGTAAGGGACCTTTTGTATTATTAGAAACATTAGCTTCTTTAAGACTCAAGTTAACTTTAATATAACTCAAATCTTTATTATCAAATCTTTGATACTGATTCAAATGCATTAAAAAATATACAAATATTATAATATATATAATTTTCTTTACCGAAATAATCACTTAAATTTGTTTTAAGCTTCCTTAATTCAAAAGAATATAAGTAGTTAAATACTATTTTCTTTTGAAAGAGGGTTTCAGTTAGAAAAAACAAATTTAAAAATATTCAAACTTGATGAACAACTTAATTAATTTATGCAACATTTTTGACATTATTTGTATTGTGGCTTCTCTTTTCGGAGTAAAGGAAGTTATTTAATTATATGTTTCTTTAGTTTTGAGTTTCCTGGTATCAAAGGTTTTAATGCAGGAATATGCAATAGTTTTATGTATATTTATGTGACTAAATTAAAGTTGTTTCTATTAAAAATATACAAAAATATATTAATTACTCCTAAATTTATATAGATTTTCCTCGCGTGTGCCATTGAAGATCGACCTTTGTCGCCGAACCTCTCTTTCTCTCTCTCCGCATGTGACAACAAGCGAGCGACGTATGTCGCAAACAATTACTTGGGATTGCAACACACACAAGACAGAGGAGCCAGGGGGGAGGACAGAAGATCGGGACTGGGAGCTGGGAGCTGGAGCTGAAAGCTGGGATTTCTCGACTGGGCTGACTGAGATCCGAGACAGGTCGCCAAGTTGGCTTGGGGGCAATTTATGCGCAAGGCGGTGAGAGAGATCGCGGGATCGCGAGATCCGAAGGTACCCCAAGGCATTGTCAAATGTAACTGTTGGCAATGATGTGATTTGGATTTGCAAATGGGCCGCGATCGGACAGCCAGACGAACAAAGCGTGCATAAATCAAGCCCCCGATCGGCAATCAGCGATCAGCAATCACCGATCTGTGATCAATGATCACCGGAAAAAGGGGGAGTGGATTTTGGGGTGGGGCTGCTACTACTGTTCGTTCGTTTGTTCGTTCGTTCGCTACTGATGCCTTGATTGATGGCGTCTTAATCGTCAATCAAATGCGCGCTACACACACAATTTTCCATTGCACTTGCACTGGGAACAAACGATCCACGAATCGATGGATCACCGGATCGGATCGCTGGACAACTTGTCACAACATTGACATTTGCATTCGTGCGCATCCTGAGTGACAGAGACTGGCCAGCTTGACGGACTGACTGATTGTTTGACAGGAGGGACTCCCGACCCCAGCAGCAGAATGATGCAAGCCTGTCACATTGACATATGTACTGTCGCCGCTGCGGAGATCTCTCTCAGCGCTTTTGGCTTTTTATGCAAAGTGGCGCTGACCATTTGCATGTCAATCGCTTGACAAATGTTGCCAACTTTGGGCCACTCACGGTCATGTCGGCCATGATTAACGTCAGCATTTTTGACAGCCATTTGACAGCTGCTGCATAAGGCTTTTCAAATAATACACTTTAAGAATTCTAAGGGGATTTTTACGGGTCCGATTTTAGCTGAATTTAAGTAAGTTCCAGAAGAAATATTTAAGTTTTTTTTTCTATTTCAACTCTGTTAATGAGTTTTCTAATCTCTGTTCAAATATATTTTAGAATCGACAGCAAAGTTTTATGAATTTGTGTGGGGAAGGGACATAGCCTGTATAGTACATTTATTTTCGATAATTCCGATATTTAATCTTTAAATACATCTTTTTCGATACTTAAAATGTCGATAAAAACTTGTATTTTTAATATGACATTGAATGATATATTTTTATCTGTATCTCATTTATTAAAATTTGTCTTTATTACTTTAAACCCCTTAAATTTTGTCAGTGCCCCTCAGCCTTGGGTGGGTGTGGACACTGCATCATTAAAAATGGTTTTGCCACAGTCTCTTTGTTTTGAGTCGTTGTCAAAGCTGAAATGCCGCTGAATTCCCAGGGCAGCTGTCGCCGGCCTGTTTCGAATGCAGCGTTAAAAATAACACCGCATAAATTTCAAGTAGTAGTTGCCAATGATTCCCAGGGGCTGGATTCTGATTCTTCTGCCATTCCGATATACCACAACCCCTCACTCGGCTCTTCGTTACATTTCAGGCTACCGGGAGAGCGCTTTTGCCTTCGCCATCTCAGCCGCCGGTGTGGCCCACAGCGTGGCCCGGGCCTGCAGTCAAGGTCGCTTGATGTCCTGCGGCTGCGATCCCACCATCAACCGCAAGACGCTGAACAAGAACCTGCGCCAGTCGCTCGACAAGGAGAAAAAACAGTTTCTGCAGTACTTGGAGACCAACCAGATCCTCACGCCCGAGGAGGAGAAGAAGTACGAGCGTTCAAAGATAGCCAGTCGCTGGAAGTGGGGCGGTTGCTCCCACAACATGGACTTTGGGGTGGAGTACTCCAAGCTATTTCTCGACTGCCGCGAGAAGGCCGGCGACATACAGTCCAAGATCAATCTGCACAACAATCATGCTGGGAGGATAGTGGGTTAACCAATGAACAAAATCCTAATTATTTAACTAATTCCATTATCCTCTTCCCCAGTCGGTATCCAACAACATGGAGTTTCGCTGCAAGTGCCATGGCATGTCCGGCAGCTGTCAGCTGAAGACCTGCTGGAAATCCGCCCCCGACTTCCACGTTGTGGGCAAGGTGCTAAAGCATCAGTTCCGCAAGGCCATTCTCGTGGATCAATCAAATCTGGGCAATGGAGAGCCGGTGGTAGTCTTAAAAAGAGCGCGGAACAAGAAGTCAAATGGAGGCAGCAGCTCTGGGTCCTTGTCCACTGATCTGGATGCCGTAGATGTTGCTGGGACGCTGGACGGAGGCGGAGCTGGTGATTCGGAGTTGGCGCGACGGCATGAAGGTGTCGGCGTGGAGCGTGGAAATCGGCAGCCAAATGCCGATAAGAATGCCGCTCGGATGGCCAGGAAGCTGGAGACCTCGCTGTTCTATTATCAGCGATCGCCAAATTTTTGTGAACGGGATCTGGGAGCTGATATACAGGGTGGGTATTTTATTAATAATTGATTTATTTAATAAATATTTCTGAAAAAATAATACAAAAATACAAATAATTTAATTGAAAATTATTTAGTTAGCTTATTTCTGTAGGGATATTCAAAATTCTTATTATAATAAGTTTAAAGATTTATTTCAATAGAACTTAAGCCTTCCTTATGACTTAAAAATTTCCTTTTTTAAGCTAATTTCTAAAAATACATACATATTTGGTAAATCTAGGTAGAAATTTAATTTTACTGATTGATATTTTTAAAAATAATTCAATCAACACTTACAACTACAAACTTTTACCCAATAAGTTAATTTACAGTAGTGTCATTAAGAAATTCAGTGCTACTAATTAAAAATGATTTACTGATTGGATCAGAGTGATAAATTTGATTTGCCTCTAATAAATAAATCACAAATGCAAATTAACAGCAAAAGCAGCAGCAGCCAACGAAAAAATGCAACAACGGGTAAGCAGAAAAAAAATCAAAACGTTTTTTAAGCGGGCTACCAAACATGCCACATAATTCACGAAAAAAAGGCGATAGCGACGCATGCGCACGGCAGCTCAGCTTAGCTCAGCTTGGATCGGATCGGATCGGATTGGATTCAGTCGGATCAGCTTTAATCCGAGTGGTTTTTTTAAAGCAGAGTCAAACGCACCTACAATTCAGACAGGGGATTTTTATGAAAATGTATTTAAAACGTTTAAAGATTTGATTTTCCTAGATATTTATTTTGAGAAACAAAATTACAGCCACATACAAAATTATGCAAAATTGTAATATCGAATTTTCGGGGTGTCACAAAAGCCATCAGAGGTTTAAAATTAATTTGTATGTCTAAAAGAATACAACGTAAATGTTAGAGATAAAAAAAATGCATTGTTTGTTGTACTTTCTGTTATTACTGTAGTAAAATAGTTTTTTTAAAACTCAAAAGTGATTTGAACCCCTTCAATATAAATAAAATATATAGATGTATTTTAAAAACTATAATACTTGTATAGCATACATTAGGGAAGTCTCTAGATCTTATAATTATTTGTATTGTTTTTAAGTTTTTAAAATTTATCCACTTAAGCTCCCCCTTTAAAACTCGCCCCTGTTTTTTTTTGGGATCGGCCTGAACTGCGGCACGTCCACATCGACATCGCTGTCTAACTGCCACTTGCAATTTTCGTTAGCCATTTTGCTGTTGACACATTTGCAAATTATCAAGAGCCGCTGCTGCGCCGGCGACTGGCAGCAGTTTAAAAGTGTTAATTACGACGGAAATTTATAATTAATCGCCGGAGCTTAGCCCGGTAGCTCCAGCCTCAGCGCTCCAGCTCCAACTGGGGACCAACCCATCGGGCGTTTTGATTCATGTGCCCGTGTCCGATGTCGTGTCTAGGCAAATGATGGCAATTAACGCTGGCAATTATCGTTGGCCTAACAATTATGATACTTTGTTTATGCTTTAGTTTAATAGTTTATTTATGGTCTTTTAATAGCCGACAGGCCACGTGTGTCCTAGAAGGGGGAGAGATTAGATGCCACTTATGGTACGCAAGACTAAATTAACACGTTTTGGATTAGATTGTATATATAGCAAAGCATTGGGATTAAAGTGAGGTTTAAGTATTTACAATTTTTATTTTTTAATAAACTTTTAAATCAGCTAATCTCGTATTAGTAATATTTTTATTATTTGTAAAAAACTCAACGTTAAGTAAACGACCCGTAGGAACATTTAAAAATATAATTAAAGCAATAATTTAAGGAATATTAACTATATAAAAATAAATTAATAAATATATTGAAAGTATTTAGATGTATTTTGTATATTTTTATGTATTCCTTATTTATTTATCCAACTTTCTTAAATATTAATTACAATGTTTAGAAAATATTTTCCAGACCAGTTCAGGGACTTTCAAAAGAAATTGAATCCACTAATTTTCAAATTTTCTTTTTTCCAGGGACCGTGGGTCGAAAGTGCAATCGCAATACGACGACAAGCGACGGATGCGCCTCCCTCTGCTGTGGGCGTGGCCACAGCCAGGTGATCGAGCGGCGGGCGGAGCGGTGTCGCTGTAAATTTCAATGGTGCTGTAGTGTGGAGTGCGAGGAGTGCCACGTGGAGGAGTGGATTAGTATATGCAATTGAGCGAATGGACCGAGTGGCGCATAAGAAAAGACTTTTCTTCAATCTTAACACAAACACACACACACAGCAATCAGTATCAAAAAAACAAACGAAACCATTACATAACATATGCAATAGGGCAGCCATCAATAATAACAATAAAAGTGTGTAAATGCAATGCCTAGTTTAGCAATCTCCAATACGTATAAATATATTTTGTAAATACGAACAATAAGATGCATAATTAGTCTGTCAATCAGCTGACTTTCATTCGTTTTTGCTTTTGCAATGTTGCAATTTATTCGTTTGCTCACCTGAATTCTGCTCCGGCACGTGAATGTCGCAGCCGCTAATTGAATTAGCCGGCTAAATTGTTGCCCAAGGTGTGCGCCCAGGTACTGCCCATTGAAGGGCTTCCTTCCTTGCCAGTGAAAAGCCGTCAACTGCATTGGGCCAGCATTTAGTTGGCTAACGGCAGCGGTACGTGCTGCATGCGTACGGTTGGTTCGGGAAATTCTTAACAAATAAAAAATCATCTCTTAGAAAATCAAGATACAAGAGTGCCATTCGGAAAAATCACAGGTGTGTCCTTAAGGATGGGGAATTAAGTGATCAAAGAACTGTGTATCGGGTTGCTTATGAAATATAATTAAAATAATTAAAAAAAACTCTGGTGACAACAAATAATACGAAAATAATATAATTTCCAAGGTGTCCTGCTTCTCAGGAACTGATTTTTTAAAACTTATAATAAATACAAAGTAAAGTTTTAGCTTTTTCCGGCATGCTATAATTTTAATTAAGAACTCTTTAAAACCTAAGCCCTCTTTGGCCTCCTTCGTAACCAAGACCATAAGTGAAACCCTTTAAATGCCTCACCAAATGGGTTATGCAAATTGTCTTTGTCATAAGCAAGCATAATGCAATTTGCATTTAAGAAATACATCTAAAGAAAAAATCTCTGAAATACCATTTTGACTCACTTGTATCAAAACCAGGATTATATTCTTCAAACATTCAAGAAAACCAACTGAGAGTCAGGATGTCAGGATATTTGCCGTACTCTCAACTGCCGGATCCCACGGATAAGTTCGAGATCTATGAGGAGATAGCTCAGGGCGTCAATGCCAAGGTATTCCGGGCCAAGGAGCTGGAAAACGATCGTGTTGTGGCCCTGAAAATCCAGCATTATGACGAGGAACATCAGATATCTATCGAGGAGGAATATCGCACTCTTCGGGATTACTGCACTCATCCGAATCTTCCGGAGTTCTATGGAGTGTACAAACTATCGAAGCCAAATGGACCTGATGAGATCTGGTTTGTTATGGAGGTGAGTATATTCTGGGAAACAAATGATTAAATTTTGATATAGTTATTGTTTAAGTTTTTTTTAATAATAATTTAAAATACTGGAATTTGAAAACGTCAAATTGCAATAAGCTAAATAGTTATTCTTTAAAAAGGATGCAAAAAATATCCAACAAAATTTCCAAATATGTTTTTAGGGTTTTTAAAACCTTTTAAAATGTATTGCGAAGTATGCTACAAAATTTAACAGCATAATAAAACAATATACAATGATTTTTGTACCTAAAAATTGAACTTCATAGTTATAAATAAATTTTTAGGTATTTTAAAAATCCTATCAGCCTTGTTTAATAACTTACCTGGCTTCTCTGTGTATTTTTTCTTATTGAATTCAAATTTATCTCGACCTAAAAACGCCGTGGCTATAGGCTTAATTTCAATTACAAAGTTTTATATAATTTAAAGAATTAAAAAAAATTATTGATGTTTAAATGTTACTCTTCAGTACTGCTCTGGCGGGACTGCCGTGGATATGGTGAATAAACTCCTGAAACTGGATCGCCGAATGCGAGAGGAGCACATTGCTTATATCATCCGGGAGACTTGCCGTGCGGCCATCGAACTCAATCGCAATCATGTCCTGCATCGGGACATAAGGGGCGATAACATTTTGCTGACCAAAAACGGACGCGTGAAGCTGTGTGACTTTGGATTATCCCGTCAGGTGGACTCCACCATGGGCAAGCGGGGCACCTGCATCGGTTCCCCCTGTTGGATGGCACCCGAAGTGGTGGCCGCCATGGAATCTCGTGAGCCGGACATCACTGTCCGTGCCGATGTGTGGGCTCTGGGCATCACCACCATTGAGCTGGCGGATGGAAAGGCCCCATTTGCCGATATGCATCCCACTAGGGCCATGTTCCAGATCATAAGGAATCCGCCGCCGACTTTAATGCGACCCACCAACTGGTCGCAGCAAATCAATGATTTCATCTCCGAGTGTCTGGAGAAAAATGCCGAGAATCGACCCATGATGGTAGAGATGGTGGAGCATCCTTTTCTCACCGAGCTTATTGAGAACGAGGACGAGATGCGTTCGGATATCTCCGAGATGCTGGAACTCTCCCGGGATGTGAAGAGTCTGTACAAGGAGCCGGAGTTGTTTGTGGATCGTGGCTATGTCAAGAGATTCGATGAGAAGCCGGAGAGAATGTATCCAGAGGACTTGGCTGCTCTGGAAAATCCAGTGGATGATAGCATCATCGAATCACTGCACCATCGCATTATGATGGGGGAGTCCTACAGTTTTATTGGCGATATATTGCTGTCCTTAAATTCGAATGAGATCAAGCAGGAGTTTCCCCAGGAGGTGAGTTGATAATATACCATTAATAAAAGCTTTAATTTCTTTAAAATATTTTTTTATTATGCTGGAATTCTATATTCTACAATCAATAGTTCCACGCCAAGTACCGTTTCAAATCACGTTCTGAGAACCAGCCACATATTTTCTCGGTGGCCGACATTGCTTACCAAGACATGCTGCACCACAAGGAGCCACAGCATATTGTGCTTTCGGGAGAGAGCTACTCAGGCAAATCCACCAATGCCCGGCTGCTGATCAAGCACCTGTGTTACCTGGGCGATGGCAACCGCGGAGCCACTGGACGCGTGGAGAGCTCCATCAAGGCCATTCTGATGTTGGTAAATGCCGGCACACCGGTGAACAATGACTCCACTCGTTGTGTCCTGCAATACTGTTTGACCTTTGGAAAAACTGGCAAGATGAGCGGAGCTGTTTTTAATATGTACATGCTGGAAAAGCTGAGGGTGGCCACCACCGATGGCAACCAGCACAACTTCCACATCTTCTACTACTTCTATGACTTCATCAATCAGCAGAATCAGCTCAAGGAGTATAATCTCAAGGCTGATCGAAACTATCGGTACTTGCGTGTTCCACCAGAAGCTCCGCCATCGAAGCTGAAATACCGTCGCGATGATCCCGAGGGAAATGTGGAGCGCTTTAGGGAGTTCGAGGACATTCTTCGGGACTTGGACTTCAATCACAAGCAGTTGGAAACAGTTCGTAAGGTGCTGTCGGCCATCTTGAATATTGGAAACATCCGTTTCCGTCAGAATGGCAAGTTTGCGGAAGTGGAGAATACGGATATTGTATCCCGAATTGCCGAGCTTTTGCGTGTGGATGAGAAGAAGTTCATGTGGTCTTTGACCAATTTCATCATGGTCAAAGGTGGCATCGCCGAACGACGACAATATACCACAGAGGAGGCGAGGGATGCACGCGATGCAGTGGCCAGCACCATTTACTCCCGCCTTGTGGACTTTATTATCAACAGGATCAACATGAACATGTCCTTCCCCAGGGCTGTCTTGTATGTATTGTTTAAGGAAAAAATATAATAATATATTGAATAATTTATACTTTTCAGTGGCGACACCAATGCCATTATAATCCATGACATGTTCGGCTTCGAGTGTTTCAATCGGAATGGCTTGGAGCAACTAATGATCAACACCTTGAACGAGCAGATGCAATATCATTATAATCAGCGTATTTTTATCAGTGAAATGCTGGAAATGGAGGCGGAGGATATAGACACCGTCAACCTGAATTTCTATGACAACAAGACCGCTTTGGATAATTTGCTAACCAAGCCAGATGGTCTGTTCTACATCATTGACGATGCCTCACGCTCTTGCCAAGATCAGGACTTAATTATGGGTGTGTCTATATCATTAATTAAAATGTAAAAAAATATAAGTTAAGATTTCATAAATAATAGATCGCGTTTCGGAGAAACACAGCCAGTTTGTGAAGAAGCACACTGCCACTGAGATATCCGTGGCTCATTATACGGGCCGCATCATTTACGATACGCGCGCCTTCACCGACATCAACCGGGACTTCGTGCCGCCGGAGATGATCGAGACGTTCCGCTCCTCGCTGGACGAGAGCATCATGCTCATGTTCACCAATCAACTGACCAAGGCTGGCAATCTGACCATGCCCTTCGAAGCGGTACAGCATAAGGATGAGACCGAAAGACGGTCTTATGTGAGTTGAAAGTATAATTTAAAATATGAATTATTTTTTAAGTACTTTAATTTATATACTTAAATGTTTTTTAGGCTCTTAATACCCTGAGTGCCGGCTGCATATCCCAGGTGAATAATCTACGGACTCTGGCGGCCAATTTCCGCTTCACCTGCCTGACTCTGCTCAAAATGCTCAGCCAGAATGCCAATTTAGGCGTCCACTTTGTCCGCTGCATTCGCGCTGATCTGGAGTACAAGCCAAGAGCCTTCCACTCGGATGTGGTGCAGCAACAGATGAAGGCCCTGGGTGTCCTGGACACTGTCATTGCCCGCCAGAAAGGCTTCAGCTCACGACTGCCCTTCGAGGAGTTTTTGAGACGGTGAGTAGAAATTCTACACAAATAATAAAAAAAGACATTAGTGTTTTCCAAACCCAAAGAAAATGTGTCGAAAATTTTGGTACAAACTTTTAGATTACAAGAAAAAAATTACACTGAATATGGTACCTATACAACTTTATTGAGTAGTTTTATACACATTTTTAGAGGGCTTAAAACCTTTAGTTAATTCTGTAGCAGCTTAGACTTTTTTATTATCATAAAGCAATTTAAAATATAATTATAATACAAAGTAAATAATAAGGTTTTGACATCAATTAAAAATGTGTCTAAAAATGTACCTCAAAGTGTTATATTCTTAGATACAATTTCACGAGATTTCTTAAGATACTGTCAAGTATTTTTTGTATAAAAAGGTGGTAATTTCAATACATTTTCTATTCCAGCTATCAATTCCTGGCCTTTGACTTTGATGAGCCCGTGGAAATGACCAAGGACAATTGCCGCCTTCTCTTTTTGCGTCTCAAGATGGAAGGTTGGTCTCTAGGCAAGAATAAGGTGTTTTTGCGTTACTACAATGACGAGTACTTGGCTAGGTAAATATTTAATAATAATAATACATAAAGTTTCCCTAAAAATATAACCAAATATTCCTACAGATCGTACGAGCTTCAGGTGAAGAAGGTTATCAAGGTGCAATCTATGATGCGGGCTCTACTAGCACGCAAACGTGTCAAAGGAGGCAAGGTCTTCAAATGTAGGTTTTAAAAATTACTTAATATTTATCAAACAAAAAATTAATTGAAACTTCCCCATTCGTAGTGGGCAAAAAGGGACAGGATCATGATGTGGCCGCTTGCAAAATACAAAAAGGTAAAAAAACCCAGGTGGATAGGCTTAAAGAGTACGATGAGGAGCACATCGACATAAGTGAGACGCCCTCGGAGGCCGAGGAGATGTTCCTTGAGGCCAGAATGGACGAGGCTCTGGCGGCGGTGCGAATTTCCAAGATCGAACAGGCCTCCGCCGATGAATAGGCACCGCGCTCTATATACCATTAATACACACACTATATCACTATATCGATCGATACAACTACTACTCGAACTATAGTACTACTACTACTACCACTACTACTACCAATTCTACCAATAAAATCTAGAAATTGAAAACAACAAAGTAACCAACTAACTAGTCTAGGGTCTCGGCAACCACTTAAGCCGCTTAGTGGTGTCAAGTGGCTCCCACCCTGCACCTCCTCCTGTATCTGATGCAACCAATCGGCTTATAGCAGTCTAAGACATAACACTTGACATCGACGGCACCTGCTGGGCGAGAGATGAGTTATAAGTGCTGCGTAGAAAAGAAATGAAAATTTAATTAAATTAAGGTGACTTCCCTCCCATTCTCTCATCCCTCCACCCACCCCACTGACCGCCTTTTTAATGGGTTACTCTAACGGATTTTCCCTTGCACTTATATTTTCGCACACAGCCTTCCGGGGATTCCGCGACCGGATCCACCTCCCGCCGCTGGTCAACGAGAAGACCGGAAAGCTGAATGAGAACACCGCCGATTTCCTTAGGCCGTTTGCCAAGAAGTGGCGCGAGAAGTCCATCTTTCAGGTTCTGCTGCATTACAGGGCCGCTCGCTTCCAGGACTTTGTCAATCTCTCACAACAGGTGAGTGGGAATGAATGAATCAAATCATGAATTGCCTTTTACATATAAAGCAAATAATAAATTATTTAGATATAATTCCCGTTTCTAAAAGTAAGCAATAATTGGTGTTCTTAAATATATTTTTCTAAGATATAACCTTTCGAGTATCCCAAGTAATTTATATATTTTTTGAAAATTATAATACATTTATCTTAATTTCCCTTTCAGGTCCACATCTACAACCAAAGAATGGTGGCTGGACTTAACAAATGCACCCGAGCAGTGCCTTTCGAGAGGATTAACATGCGCGAGGTGAACTCATCGCAGCTGGGACCACTGCCTGTGCCCATTAAGAAGATGCCCTTCCGCCTGGACCAGATACCCTTCTACGACACCCAGTACATGGTGGATCCAGCCAACTCCATTTCCCGGCAAACGTTTCCCAATCAGTTGCTGATGCAGCAGCAGGAGGAGGACGAGGCCTGGGATAGTCCGCTGCAGCGCAATCCCTCGATGACTTCATGTGCCTTGACCTATAATGCCTACAAAAAAGAGCAGGCTTGCCAGACCAACTGGGATCGTATGGGCGAAAGCGATAATATATACAATCAGAGTTACTTCCGGGATCCACAGCAGCTAAGGAGGTTAGTAGTACCCTTTACAAATATATTTTTAGCAATTAAAAAAAAGACGTTTTTCTAAAAGAAACCAAATGCAACGGAACATGAATGCATACAACAATGCCTACAATAACTACAGCAGCAACTACAATCAAAGCAGCAGCGGCAACCAGAACTGGGGTATTCATCGTTCCGGATCGAGACGCAACTCCTTGAAGGGCTATGCGGCTCCACCGCCACCACCACCCATGCCCTCGTCCAATTACTACAATCGCAATAATCCCAGCCAGCAGCAACAGCGCAACTATCAGCAGAGATCCTCGTATGCATCGGATCCTGTGAGGGAGCTCCAGAACATGGCACGTAACGATGGAGATGTAAGGGAGTCCTGCAATTAAAAATATTGATTAATTATTTTAAAAAAATATTAATTTTTTTAAACAGAACTCAGAGGATCCACCATTCAACTTCAAGGCCATGCTTCGCAAGACCAACTATCCCAGGGGTTCGGAGACAAGCACCTATGACTTCAACAATCGTCGGGGATCGGACACCGATCAGCAGCACACATTCCAGGCGCCCAAACTGCGATCGACTGGCCGTCGGTTCCAGGAAGATGAGGGATATAATTCATCGTCGGGCAACTATGGCATCGCTAGGAACTTTGGACAACAGAATAGGGCGCCGACCCTGAGGCAATCACCAGCGAGTGTGGGTCGCAGCTTTGAGGATAACAACAATGCCCGATCTTTCGAGGAGGCTGGCTCCTACGTGGAGGAGGAGATTGCGCCGGGAGTGACACTATCCGGATATGCCGTGGATATTTAGAACCTATATGGATATCAATTTAAAGATAAATATTAGATGTTATACGAGAAATAGTGCAGTGCGTTTCGAACTATAAAGACAGTTGTGAAGAAAAATACCCACCAAAACGACTTAACTGTCTTTAATTTCATGTTTATATCATTTGGAATTAAAAAGGAGGCCGTAGAAATTACTTTGGCTGAGAAGTGTACTGAAAAAGTGTCCAAAAATAGGCTACTAAATGATGCATAACAATTAATTTTGTGGCATACTTTTAGGCGATTTTTAAAAATAATTTTTGAAGCCATATCATTAAGGTATACTGATAAAAATATCGAACTCAATATCATATCGATAACGTTATTTATAAAATATCGAAAAGTATCGTATTTAACGTTTTAAAATTAATCTAAAACAAAAAAGGCAATTCATGATCGATACAGTAACGAGTGATTCCGAAGCCATCGCAATTTCTGTTGGCCCCCAATTTGTATAATTTTTTAATTGCTTTAAAAAGCACAATCAATTATTGTTTAAAATGTTAATGAACATTTAATATATACTGTCTTAATATTCTGGAACGCACTGTAACATAAGGAGAAATTTTAGATAATTACTTTATAGAAAAATGAAATTATTTTTGCCAAGCTGCATTCCCTCTTGGTCGTCACATTGTTATAAATGATTAAAAAAGCCTTTGAAATAAATTAGAATTCAGCAAATATTTTGCATTTTATTGACGCAGGAATAAAAAGGAGAAAATTCGACGATTTAACATTGCTTATTTTGCTTGCTTATTTTTTACCATCTTTTAAATGATTTCTTTTTCACACTTCTCGATCTCTTTAAAAACGCAACAACAATACTCTCAGTATTACACATAAACTATATCCATTATACATTGTATATATAATATTTAAGAAATATTAATAGCTAAACAAAAACGTTAATAGGAATGGAATTGAACGAATACTCATTTTCGTTTGTTCGCAGGACTTGTTGATTTGATTTGTGTGTGTTTCTCGATAGGGACTAAAGGCAAATAATAAAAATTGATTTATTTTAACTGCACACCCAAAACGGGCATGGTATTGTAAATTCTTGAACATGATAGAACCATGTTATTCCTCTGATTATTTTCATATAATATCAATCGTCCATGCCGGGTTCGCGTAAGCCATCTGAATGCATTTTCTTGCCGGCAATTTCCAGCATGGCGCGATCTTCCAAATTGCTATCGAGCACTGAGCGTTTCTGTGGAGGAATCGGGGGCGGTATAAAACATATTGTATAAATAATAACGGAAATAATTACCTGACCCTCACCGCCACCTTCTTCGTCCTCATCCTTCACGGGCAAGTCTCCCACGGCCCACACTTCCATGTTTCGGATTTTGAATTGTTTGCGTTTGCTATTCAAGAAGAAGAAATTACAATTTCATGGAATTTTTCACACAGAGTTGGAAACTCACCTCAACTGAACATAGTCCCGATATGTGGTACAGCTCTCAACGCTCTGTCCATCGCCAAACATGCAATCAATCCAGAGACCCCAGAAATCAAATTGTCCGCCCATGCCCTGGATATACGCGAAAGGCCAAATACACACAAGTTTAAACAATTAGCAATCAATCAATTATTTATAAACAATATTACTCACCAGACCATTCGGCATTGTCTGCTGATTCAAATTCAAATACTGATAGTGATCATTATAGCCTGACGCCGTGAAGCACCGCATGGCCGGGCTTAAGGTGTACAGCAATGAGTTGTCATCGCCGCCAAATTGTGGCTTCAGGGACCAGGACTCGGACGCATAGCCGCCAAATATGTACTGATCCTCGTCCTCAATAAAGAACAACGTGGGACCCTTGTCCAATACTTTACCCAGCATCGTCGAGAAGCTTTCTCCGTTGATTTTCGATGAGAAGAGGAAGCGCCACTTGTGACGATGCTCACGAGGCAATTGAGCATTGATATACAGGACATGCGGCAGTTCGATGATTGGGCGATAGTGACTGTTCTGCGGGGCATCTAGAGAATTAAAAATAATAAATATAAACAAATAAGCCATTTGGTTAACTTTTAGAAGAAAGAAATCCTAACCACACAATTCCGGCAGAATGGGTATCTGCACTTCCTTGATTATGTTGCGTTTGCTACCGCCATGGCGGGAATACAATTGATTGAACACCTCTCTCCAGATCTGCAAAAACTGTGGAGTGACGTGCAACCAACGTTCCAGGGCTTCACTGGGCATAGTGTGTTCCAGTTCCTTGCCCAGATTTCGCATCATACCCTTGGCAAAAGTGCAGGCGGATCGCTCTGTGGTATTGAAGCCTAGATCCTGCCAGTCCTTGATGCCAGATGTCTTGGAAGTGCTCTCTAAATGAACGTAGGTCATGATGACCGAGTAAATGTACTGAAAAAAGGGATTATAACCGAAGACATTATTTTGAAGTTAACAAAACTAAACAAAAGAGAGAACTTACTTGCTCCAATTGCTTGCTGTTAAATGTATCATTTCCACCTTTCTCCAGCGAACCCAAAAGCATTTGCATCTTTTGCTCGATGGTTCCACGCTCCATTATGTAGTATGGTTCTCCAAATTTCTTCAGTGGTATGTTGATACATTGCTGACCCGGCTTTGTCGGTGTAAACAGAAATTGAGCCGTACTTTCGGCCAGCGATCTTTCGATGGTTTGCGACCACGTTTCCTGTTTTCAAAACAACAACAACAAGCGAGAGCATTAATAAACAAACTGCGCAACTAACCGGATACGTAAACATAATTTTTCCCGCTGCTGTCAGCAAATTCTTGTAGGGAACATAGAAGGTCTGGGAAGCGCTGACACAGATTAACCCATTAAGAGCTCAACTTTATGAGCCTGTATTTTACTTACATCTACAAAGCACCCTTTGAAATATCATTTTTTCCATTTAAATATATTTACAACAATGTAAATGCATTTTTTCAATTTCTGTAAAACTAGTTTCTTCCTGTAAACTCGACAATAAACATAGTTTGGCCCCCAATGGGTTAATTTTTAATTCAATTGGAGCGGCCCTAATTGACGACCCCAGTCATCAGAATCACGACTAATTCGTTAGCAAGCAAATTCAACAAAGCAAAAGACAAACAAAACGAAAGGCGACCGCAAACAAATTAGACGATTTGTGGGCACATACAGCCCGGAATTATCAATTCGTAACTGATAACAAGGAAAGTGGACGGAAAGTTATACCTATCTAGGTGTGGAGTTTCGGAATACCCTAGTGGATAGGGTTTTAATGAAACCTGAGCTAAAAATAACAGCTCTCAGACATTATCTGGTTAGAAACAATATTTTTCGTTTAATTGTTGCATTTTCTACGAATGTGATGGGTTAAAAATAGATACTTTGCGGTGATATGTAATTTTATAAGATTGAAAAGTCTGGGCACCTCTTGAACTAAACATTCTTCTCTTATTGAGATCATATAGTGTTCGGATTTTAATATATTTTTAATACTAGTGAAAAACACATCACAAACCTTATTAAGATAGCTTTTTAAATGTTTTCTTTTTGTTGTTTTAGAATTTTAACTTTTCAGCTAATTTAGTTTTCATATTAAAAATAACCTGTTTTTCTTAATAACCTAACTTTACGTATCGCTTACCCCAAACAAAGAACAAAAGTTTACTTCTAATTTATGTAACTGAATGCTTGCCAAATGACTGATAAAGCCATGTCACCTCACGTGGTATAGGGTATTCCGGCCCAGCAGGTGAAGTGCCATTTGTCAGGCAGCGTATGGTGGACCTTGTGATTTCTTTTTTTCTTCGGGGAAGTTCACTCTGCACGGCCTTGAACTTGCGACCCTGGCCCTTTGCCGCAGTTGCACCCTCCACTGCCTTCCACATTGATTTTCGCATTGACACACGCGGCGCTTCGCGGAGTTCGACTTCGAGTCCTTCGACTTACAATTAGCCTGTCCTGGGTCAGTTTCTCCAGAGCTCCGCCGGACGCATTCCTGTAGGCATATTCTAGCATACGTAGCTCATCCGACGTGTAGAGATTATCCGTCTCCCGCTTGCCACTGGCATTTCCCATCTCCCTTTTGCTCTCTCACTCGTTTGTATATTTATTAATATTAATTGATTTCCGTAAACAATGCGCTCAGCTGCTTCTTGTGGCAGGCGAATTTTAATTGAAAATAAAAAACAAACTTCGGAACTGCGATTGAAAATAGAAAACAAACAGCCAGAGTGACCGTGGATGCGATGGCAGAAAATACTAAAAGTATATACCACTCTGCTTACGTTGCCATTGTGAGCGCGCATTTTAAAATTGTTATCCAGTTCTTAAATTTGTCACACAGCTGAAAAATGTTTATTCTTTCTACGCGTTGTTCTATCTATTTATATCATAGTAGAATTCAAATTCTACTTCTTCTTTCTTTCTCTGCCACCATCTCTTGCAAACTGTAGCTTTATTTCTCAATTTAACTCTCTCTCGCAATTCCCTCTACGTTTCTGGCTTGATCTATCATTCACTATAACTCTCTATATAACTCTCTCTCTCTCTCTCTGTCTCTATCTATCTATCTCGCTCTGTCTTTCTCTCTCTCTCTCTCTTCTTTTTCTCTCGATCTATCTCTCTCTCTTTATCCATTTCTCACACCTATAAATAGAGGCGCCTAGCCGTAGTACCCTCAGTCTTTCCGCGGTTTTCCATCCGTGTATTAATAATCGTGTGTTAAAATGTGTGTAAATAATGGTCTTAATAATTGTGTGAAGACCTCCCAACTCGAAAGGACTTAATCTGCTGTGTGGCGATGAAAGGTAACTGAGTGTCCTCTACTGCGGGTAAGTCCGAACGAAAACTATTATCCTATATCCTATATATAAAGCTGATAGCTCCGATCGGTAAGCACAAACAAATTTATTTATTAATATAATGCTAGCAATTGGTTATAAGCTAAAAGCCAACTTATTAATTAAGAACATTAGGTGATATGGGCTAC
>JAEIHY010020141.1:0-45871 GCA_018904565.1 Drosophila tsacasi | reverse complement strand
ACAACAAATTAGTTCTTCATAATTATTTCTTTATAATTTCAAGTCAATCCATTTCTTTTTTCTTCTTCTTTTTCTTTTTTACGATATATATGTGCCCGCAGGCCAGGATTGCTTTTATGCAAAAACTTACAAGCCACTCATATTTACCCGATCACACAAATGCAAAACACTGATTCTCTTCTTGGCTAGGCCAAATTGTAGGCACTCTGCCTTTATTGGTCGATACTGGTCACAAATCCACGTGTGGAAAAAAAACCCAGAATAGAAAATTCTCGATGCGTGCGTTGTTTTTCAGTTCCCAAGATCAAGTGAGCTTCAGCTAAAGAAAAGGAATGTGTGATCTGCAAGCGTTGCCACTCAGCAATTAAGAGGCGATATTCATGGTTCGCTCGGTAAGGTGGTCTTATCAATACTAACTGATATTTATATATTTATTTTCCTATTGTATTTTATATTTATATATACTTATTATTTTATTTATTCCCTTATTTTTCATTGCTTCCTAACTTTGGGGAGGTCGTGTGTAGAGTCAACATTTCTCGTATACCAGACGAATTTGTGATATTGCGCAACGCCCTTTGCACTCTCATTATGTTAGAGTCATTGGCCATTGAAGGGGATTAAAATTAAAAAAATAAATTGCGGTCTTGGCCCAAAATCATGCCCATTTGAGCTTAAGGTTTCGGATTTTACGCACAAAATTACGTTAGAAATGATAACTCGTTTTCCAACAACTCACAAAAACCCATTTTTTGCAGACCTGTCTTATTGGATGATAAGACCCAACAAGACTTTCTGGTTTACATGGCTTACTTCACAGATCACTTGTGTGAGGCAGTACAAAAAAAATTAATTAAATAAAATAATTTTAAAGATCTTCTGACGTTTTACTCAGTTAAGATGGATTAATCGCTTAAAGAACGCTAAAATTCAAAGCTATAAAATATATTTTTATTTTTTCAGGGTATTGTTAATAAATAAATAATAACGAACGGGATCTTTTAAAAATAATTCTGAATAAATATGAATACTCAACATTCACTATATTTACAGCATTCTTAAAGCACTCGGAAAGTTTGTTAACAAAATGTTCAACTTTTAGTGCATCTGGTCAAGCTTTTATTTACAAAAAAAGTGCAAACAAGTAAAGTATAATTTTCCGTTGGAATCAGTTCGATAAATAGACGAAGAAGCGCTGCAGCTGATGCAGTTATTAAGCGATCCTCGAGGAGAATGCTGTACAGTTTCTGGACGATCGTCTATGTTATACTTGGCATTCACTGGGCGAGTGCCCGCAGGGGCTTCGGACCCGGAGAGCAGGACTGGGGCTATGTGGACGTTCGCGAGGGCGCGCATATGTTCTACTGGCTCTACTACACCACCGCCAACGTGAGCGTCTACACGGAGCGTCCGCTGGTCCTCTGGCTGCAGGGCGGACCCGGAGGCGCATCTTCCGCCCTGGGCAACTTCCAGGAGCTGGGACCCGTGGACCTCAAGGGTGAACCTCGCGAAGGGAACTGGGTTCAACACGTGAACCTTCTCTTCATAGACAATCCACTGGGAGCGGGCTTCAGCTTCGTGGACAACTCCAGCTTGCTGGTGACCAACAACGAGGAGCTGACGGACGACCTCATGACCTTCATGATGCACTTCTACAAGCGCCACAGCGACTTCAAGGAGGTCCCGCTGCACATCTTCACGGAGAGCTACGGCGGCAAGATGGCCCCTGCGTTGGCCATCCGCCTGGATAAGGCTATGAGCTTGGGTGAGTTGGCAGAGCCGGGAACCCTGAGGTCCGTTACCCTGGGCAATCCCTGGATATCCGCCCGACTCGTCTGCAGAGAGTACTCTCGCTATTTGTTCGTGAACGGGCTGATCGACGAGAACGGGGTGGCGCAAGTAGACGCCAGAGTGAAACGAATCCTCGAGGCTCTGGATGATCACGAATTCGAGAAGGCCACGGACGCATACTTTTCTTGGTTCAGCCTCATGCAGGAGCTCACCGGCGAGGTATTCTCGTACAACACACAGACCCATGTAGATCCATCTGAGGACCGCAGCTACGGCTATGGGGAAGAAATCCGACAGTTTATGGCGGATGTTGTAAGCAGGGCCTTGCAAATAAACGGCAGTGTTTTCGCGGCACAGGCTTCACTTGCCCTCGACAGCCTATACGCGGACAGTTCCTTAGCGACAATTGACGATAGTGAGTAACTTTTTAGCTAGTTTCTTTATTGCGGATGTTCAATATTAAAAATGCATAATACATTAATAATATTAACCATTTAACATTCATTTTATTTATTTATCCAAGAAAAAAGTGCATAAACAAAATCCTTAAAAATGTTCTTTCTTTTGTGTGTTTATACCTCGTAGTTCCCCTGCTGCTAAACCGAACCTCCATCAAGGTCAATCTATATTCCGGCCAATTGGATATTATAGTGCCGACGCCAGCCACCTTGGCCTTGATCAGGGGCTGGGCCTGGATTAATAAGACGCAGTACCTGCGGGCGAAACGCACTCCCATCGTGATCGAGGGAAGGCTGCAGGGCTACGAGAAAGTTGGAGGCAAGTTCGGGATGTACTGGATCAATGGCGCTGGTCACATGGTACCGGGAGACAACCCGACGGCCATGCAGTATGTCCTGAAAGCTGTCACACAGTACGCCAGCGATATGACTTAAAATTCAAATTGCATGAACAAAAATAAGTAAGCAAATGCTAACAAGCTACTTTTACCTGAACGCCAAAATATGTTGAGAAAAATAAATTCGAAATACTGCTTAAATCAGATCGCTGTTGAGAATTGTTTATAACTTAGGATGCCATAAATTGGCATTGAATAAACACTCGAGAATTGTTTGCCAAACATGCCCTGGGGCAGTGGTGGTCAGCAGGGACAATACGTAAGTAAAAGTCGACGGATAGATACCCAAAAAATTAAATTGAATTTTTTAAATGTTTTATTTATCGTTATATGTTATCTTTATAAGAAAAGCATTCTGGAAAACTTGATTACAAAAAATGCTTAATATTTAACGGACTTTTAGGGCCTCTGAAAATTTAAAAAAAAAGTTTTTTTTGCTTATTTTTAAGTTTGGCGTTGCATTAATATGAATGTGCAATCAATGTAGCAATATGTTTTCATTGTATTTCTCAAAACTAAGTCTATATTTCAGAATTCAGATCAGAATCTTACAGGGTGTCTCTCAATAAGGGGTCAAGCACCAAACAATTTTTCTATGAATACCTCGCAGCTGAAACAAAGAAAATAAAATTTTCATGGTCAAATTTCGACCATTCGAAAGAGAAATGGTGTCCGAACCAGTCCAATAAATAGACGAGAGTCGAAGTGGGAAGACTCCAGTAATTGGCGGACACAGCTGCGAGAATGTGGTGCGGTTATCTGGCGATCGTGAGTCTTCTTATAGGGGTCCCCTTGGCGAGTGCCCGTCGGGGCTTCGGACCCGGAGAGCAGGACTGGGGCTACGTGGACGTTCGCGAGGGCGCGCATATGTTCTATTGGCTCTACTACACCACCGCCAACGTGAGCGCCTACACGGAACGTCCGCTGGTCCTCTGGCTGCAGGGCGGACCCGGAGGCCCCTCCTCGGCGCTTGGCAATTTCCTGGAGCTGGGACCCGTGGATATCAAGGGCGAACCTCGCGAAGGGAACTGGGTGCAGCACGTCAACGTTCTCTTCGTGGACAGTCCTGTAGGATCGGGGTTTAGCTATGCGGATAACTCTAGCCTGCTGGTGACCAACAACGAGGAGCTGACGGACGACCTCATGAACTTCATGATGCACTTCTACAAGAGTCACAGCGAGTTCAAGGAGGTTCCGCTGCACATCTTCACGGAGAGCTACGGCGGCAAGATGGCCCCTGCGTTGGCCATCCGCCTGGATAAGGCCATGAGTTTGGGTGAGTTGGCAGCGCCGGGAACCCTGAGGTCCGTCACCATTGGCAACCCTTGGATATCCACCCGCCACATTTGCCGGGAGCACTCCAAGTACCTGTTCGTGAACGGGCTGATCGACGAGGACGGAGTGGCGCAGATCGATGGGCAAGAGGAGCGGATTCTCAGCGCCCTGAAGATGCACGAGTTCGAGAAGGCTTCTGATGAGTATCTGCAGTGGTTCGAACTCATGCAGAACCTCACCGGTGGGGTCTTCCTGTACAACACGCAGACCCATGTGGACCCGTCCGAGGACCGCACCTACGGCTACGGCGATGACCTGGTGCGATTCATGCAGGAGGATGTGGGTGGGGCTCTGCAGATTAACGGCAGCATCTATGCGGCGCAGGTCATAGAGGTATTAGGTGCCCTGCACGAAGACCGCCTGCAATCGGATATGATTACGAGTAAGCTGCTCTGCAGGCTTTTTAAAGCCATTTTTTTTAATAGTTAGAAACAAGGGTTTGCCTAATTTATATTTTTTATGCTACTATTAGTTCCCCGGTTGCTGAACGAGACCTCCGTCAAGATTAATATCTATTCCGGGCAGTTGGATGCCTTGGTTCCCACCGCAGCTACCTTGGCCTTGATCAAGGACTGGGCTTGGGAAAATAAAAGCGAATACCTGGAAGCGAACCGCACTCCCATCGTAATCGAGGGCAGACTTCAGGGCTACGAAAAAGTCGGTGGCAAGTTTGGGATGTACTGGATCAACCGGTCTGGTCACCTGGCACCCGGTGACAACCCGACGGCCATGCAGTATGTCTTAAGAGCTGTCACACAGTATCAAAGCGATTCCTCCGAGTAATGTATAGTATTGTACGTGAGCAGGTCACTTTATGTTGCCCAAATAAACCAGAGCTGGTAATGGATTTCATGCCACGAGGCGGATCCAAATGCACCGCCAGATGCCCACGTTAAGTTCCCGTCTTTGTTTTCTGACACCCAGCCGAGTGTAAACAAGCGGAGGGTGTTCCGGCCCCCTAAGTAGCACATGAGGTCAATGTTTACCTTTCGGCAGTGAATATAAAAGTTCTGTTTCGCTTACGAAAACACAATGCGGTCTCGGACACTGCGATTTTTCCTCGAATTCTCTCCGTTTTCCCAAGAAGCTTTTTGACGGTGTCGAGGGTGTGCGCTGTGTAATACCCTATACTTGATTATGAATGAGACCGATAATGGTTCAAGATGCCGTTTCGGGCAGCTCAGTATGGAAGGAAGGAAGCCATTAAATATGAGATCTATGTAGGTTTGACAGCTGAACAGAGTGGAGGGTATTCCCCGCCTAGCATTCAGTGTTTTCTTCTGCTTTTGTTTACCAGAACTCTGAATGTTTACCAATTTATAATTAGCCACCGGCCAAAAGCTTGCCAGATCAGTGCCCATGCCCCGCCGAAGCAGGCAAATTCGCGTTTAGTTCCACTTTTCCCTTGGGAGAACTGTGATCGCGAAATGCAGCTAACTCAGAATAAGAACAACATTTGGCTTGTGGGCCTGGTCTTCCACATAGCGTTGATCTCGGTGCAAGGTAGGTACGTCTTGGAGGAATAAAAGAGTTCAAAGGATCTCTTATGATGTGATAAATTAATACCCCGGAGGGCTGTTGTCTTAGGGCGCGTCGGGCTGGGGCCCGGCGACCAGGACTGGGACTACGTGGAAGTGCGCAAGGGCGCCCACCTCTTCTACTGGCTCTTCCACACCACTGCCGACGTGAAGAGCTTCACGGAGCGACCCCTTGTGATCTGGCTGCAGGGCGGACCGGGGGTGGCCTCCACGGGCAGCGGCTGCTTCGAGCAGCTGGGCCCCATCGACATCGAAGGCCGGATTCGGGAGAGCAGCTGGGTGCGGCATGTGAATGTGCTCTTCGTGGACAGTCCCGTGGGTACAGGCTTCGCCTACGTGGAGGAGCACGGACAGTATGCCAGCACCAATAGGCAAATAGCCCTCGACCTGGTCACGCTGGTGGAGAGCTTCCTGCGGAAGCACCCGCTCTTCCGCCGAGTGCCCCTGCACATCTTCTCGGAGAGCTACGGCGGCAAGATGGCGCCTGAATTCGCGCTAGAGCTGCACCTGGCTAAGACGCGGGGACGCGTGGCCTGCCGACTGCAGTCTGTGGTGGTGGGCAATCCCTGGACCTCGCCCCTGGACAGCATCCTCGCCTATGCTCCCTACTTACTCCAGATGGGCATCGTGGACGTCGACGGGTACCGCCGAGTGTCGCAACTGGCCGGCGAGTTGGCCGCGCTCGTCTACGGCGAGCAGTGGCAAAGCGCCCTCGCTAAGGTGGGCGATATCCAGGAGGAGATCGCCACCAGGACTGGCGGGGTCTTCATATACAACACCCAGCGGCGTGTTCATCAGGACGAGGTCTACCGCTACGGCGAGGACCCGCAGATGAGTCACTTCCTGCGGACGAACGTCACGCGGGTGCTGGGTCTCGGCAAGATGCCTGTTTGGATGGAGCAGAACGCCACGGTCTTCATTCAACTCAGCGAGGAGATCTTCAAGCCAGCCACCCAAATTGGTAAATATGGCTGCCTGTTTCTAGCCTGTTTCTAAGATGACCTAAACGCTTTCATTTGTATTTGGATTTCGAGATAATTTTGAACATTTTTCTCAAGTTACCAGACTTCTGGAAGAAACCCCGATCCGCGTGGGCACATTTTCAGGAATGCTGGACTTGCTCTGTGCCACCCCGGGCACCGTCAGCTGGATTGGACGATTAAAGTGGCGAAACAGGCGAGAATACCTGGAGGCGCCACGTACTCCCTTTCGCATCCACGGAGTACTCGAGGGCTACGAGAAGCACGGCGGGCGGTTAAGCATGTTCTGGGTCTTCCGAGCGGGGCACCTGGTGCAGCAGGATAACCCAGCGGCTATGGAGTACATCCTGAGATACTTTACAGCTTTTTAGTGATCCGAAATAAAGAGATGATTCAAATAAAGAAAGTGGTGGTGAGTCTTAACAATAAAAACTTGTCAAGAAAGCTAGCTAAAGAGTTTGATAGGAAACGTATCCATTTGATTTGCGATTGTATACAAAGATTTAAAATTTTCCAATACAAGTTTTAAATAGACATCTCTTAGTTTTGCTTGAGATTAGAGCAAGGTAAGAGAGACCCAAAACCCACTGGGAAAGTAGTTGAAGATTCAGGAGTTAGGGAATCTCAATACACTTGGTAATTAAATGCCATAATTCTCGAGTCAAGGCCGCAAGCCATGCCCACATGAGCCACCCACCCAGCCAGTTGGGGCAGGAACAATTTTCTAACAATTTACTCAAAATTAACTGAATTTCGGTAGCTCGTCCTCCTCGACCCAGAAGTTCCTGGCTGGGATGCGGTTGGCCGCATCACACGGACAGACATTCGTCTGGCTCAGGCAGCCCCATTGTTGGAGCGCTTTACAGGTGCACCGCATCAATTTATTTTCCACACAAAAGCCTATTAAAAGTCTTACACACTTGGGCATTGATGAGTGGCTGGGGAACTTCCCGCTCGAGTCTCGGCAAATGTTTGCCAAATGAAACCACTTAACCTTTTTTTTCCCCGCCGCCGAAGCAGAGGGGCCACGAGGGCGGTGTTGGGGGTGGAAAAGTGCTACGCTGCGGCTACCGGGACCGCAGCAAAACAAATTAATTAAAAACTTAAAAGTTTGTCTGGGGTAACATCCCAATTGGCTGGAAAGAAACAGGCCCAGGAAGCCAATTTCTGCAAGGACGCCTTTTTTCAAGCTTCATTTGTAGACACCACAAAAATTGGACTATGAATTGTTGGGAAAAAGAAAAATATAACAGATGTACTAATCAGTTCTTGGTAAAATAAAAATATAACATAGATGTAATATGTTCATGGTTATAAAATAAAATAAAAAATAACATAGATGTACAGTGTAATATTTTTATTTGACTAAGAACTTATTAAATTACCAAGAACTGATTGTTCAATTCTTCGAAATAGTACATCTACATATGTACAAATGAAGCTTAGAAGAAGAAGTATTTTCTTAAAACCAAAAAACTCAACATGGACTTATTGGCAGAGCTCGTTTCATTCCTGCCTTTCGGAATTGATATCTGGAAATCAAAAGTAATCTCGCCGCGAATTCATGACCACAAAAAATACATTTGCCTGCCACATTTCTGCTGGCTAATTTGTGTAACCCATTTTGATGCAGATCCAATTTGTCAATTGATTTTGACGGCACAGCTCCTTACATATTTAATTTCGGCCATTTTTGCACCGTCTGCCACGTATTTTTGTCATCAACAACTAATTAGGAAATACTTACGGGCGGGAACGGCAATCGAAGTCGCCGTGCCGCCAGTGGCGAAGAGATAGATGGTAATTGGAGTAGATGGCTCTGTGCTCGCGTTCCACACGAACCGCGCCGCGTCACGTCAGAGCCCGAGTAATTTTCACACAAGTTAACGCCACATATCGTGCATATTAATTATAGGCAAATCTAATTTGCCAGCCCGCAGCACTTCGGATCCCGGATTCCGCAGCCCGGAGCCATTCCCAGTCCCATTCCCAGTCCCATTCCCAGTCCCAGTCCCAGTCCGTGGTCACGTAGGAAGGCCATGGAGCCAGGAACTCCAAGTCGCTCCTGCACGTATGTACAATGTCGAAGACCCAGGACAGGTTAAGTCGTGGGCCGGGCCAAGTGTGGCTGCCACGTCCCTGGATCGGGGGAAGCTATTGTAGCCATGTCAAATATTTATAGGTAAGCACGCCAAGATTTACCACGCAGCTCACAAATTGCCCATGTATGCCGGCTCTTCCTTGGCCCGGCCAGGAGTAAAATAAATTAAATGCCTGCTGAAAACAAAGGAAAATTCCTCGCATGAAAAATGCGGCTGCCTGCTTGGAGAACGCGGCTGCAGGACTAGGGGAAGCCAGGAGGCCAGGAGGAGTGCAGGGGCAAAATTAAAGAAGGCAAAGGTGAATAAATGGGTGCTAATTAGTAAGCAGTCAAGTGCAGATGTTGCCACTCGGTCGGGCTCTGGGGATGCATCAAAATCAAAATAAGAAGCTGTCCAGCAACTAATTCGCTTTTCCAAGCTCAACTTTTTTACCAATTAACCGTGTAGGAAACAAAGGTCTTGTACAATCTATACGGATATGATTCACCTAGAATTTATCCATCACGGCATGGCTTCGGGACACTGATAGACTGGAAAAACACGGGCTATGGAGTTATAGTTAGTGCCGTACTCTTCAATCACCACACGCAGTTTTCTGAAAAAGCGTTCCCGCCTTTCAGGGTAATTTAAAAGCTCGTTAATTCCGACATTGAACTCATTCCAGACCCCCCACCGTTGCATGCTCGAGATGACCGTGTAGCAGAAGCTTTGCTTAGCTTTACTCATATTTCGGAGGTACGTCCAATGTTTTTCTGAGGGAAAATAGCTCAATGAGAAGGAACCCAAATAAAAATAAAGTTCCTAAGTGGATACTCACGCGACCCAGATTGTGAATGAAAGTTCCTCAGATATTCATTCTGCTGAAAGGCCTGGTAGTTGGTGACAATGTCGTGCATTCGCGGATCGAGCAATTCGTTCCCGACAGCCACATCTGTGATTCGGGCCTGATGGGGGCACTGATAGGAGTTGGGTCCCGCATAGGGAATATTCGTTTGGAAACGGCAGTCGTGGAAGTGCCTGCGGGCCTCGTTCTCCATAGCCTTCTTGCTCGCCACCATTGACGTCACCCGACCGTTGTGGAACCGGAAGGCCATGGATGTCATGAGTTTCTCAATGAGCGGCATGCACACGGTCTCCTGCATCGAGACGAAGCCTGGTATATATTCGGTTCGTTTGAGGTGGTGCAAACTCTGCGTAAGGCAGTGGACCACCTCCTCGGCGGCGGTGGTCTGGATTCGGGTCAGGCAGACCATGTCGTGGACGTGCCGCCTCTGGAACCAGCCCCGGAAGAAGGCCTGGATGCGGGAAGCCATCAGGTTGAGGTGATCGAGGAACGCCTCTTGCACCCGCCGCTCGGCCAGGTCCCACAGCTGGCGCCGCACCCGAAAGCCGCGCCACCAGCGCTGGATGGTAATAGCCGCTTCACAGCGCTGACCGCGCAGCTTCCGTTTGCGGTGGGCTCGCCAGAAGGACTGGATGCGGCGTGCAGCAATGAACATCTGGAAGTCGATGATGTACGCCATGTTCCTAGGGAGGCGCGTGCTAACTTTGACTTAGCCAGACAGATTAACTGACTACCGTTCCCTCACCTAGTTAGCTCCCCCTCCAAACTCCACTCGATGCATTCCTCGTCCTCGACAGTGTCATCGCCCTCGAAACTGTAAGTTCAACGTCAGACCTCTCATCGAACACGTGATCAGGACTCAACTTACTCCGAATCCAATTCTACTTCTTTGGCCATGATGGAAGATTTTACTAAATGCTACTTTGTGTCTCTTCAAAAGGGTGTCTGTGTTGCAGCAACAATTAAAACGAACTTGTGCTTTTGTATATGTATGTATGTGTGTGTAGGGACAAGCTTTCCTGGAGAGTTATAGAGAGTAATTAACTATAAATGACAACTTCAAAACTGTCATAAAAATCAATGAACATAGAGTATACTCCTGTTTCCATAGCATCCATAGAGCACTGAAATACAGGACTCATGTCGACGCAATGTGTGCTCTGTTTGGTAATCGGTAAGTTGATTTGCCCCTTCCAGGTCATAATAAAAATGGTCTGATATAATTTGGCAACATATTTGCATACTTGGAGCCGGGCTCTAGCAGGTTGAACGTGAGAGCATGCTAGGGGCGTCACAGAAGGGAGGTTAAGGGAGATTAAATTGCATGTCAACGGCAATGAAGCTTGTCTCGAGGGGAGGACAATAAAAAGTCAAGCGAAATTATTTAAAGGTGAAAAATTGTTTGATAAAGTGGGAAGAGGTGAGCTGATGGCAGCAGGGACCCCTTAGCACCCTTTTCCACCCCCCGATCAACTCACCTGTGCGCTCAATCAATTTTTGTCAATTTCTTACCGCTCCCTGCTCCTTCACCTTCAGAGCCCCACTCGCGTGATGGCTTCTTTATTATTTTTCCTGCAAAGCTGTCCTGTTCCCAAGGCTCGCGCTGTGGCAGTCCTGGCGCGTGTCGATATTTGACACTGTGTGCGCACATCATCAATTTTAAAATCATTGTCAAGCATAGTAAGAACCAGAATAATGAGAAGACTAAGAACTAGATCTTATTCAGGAGGGTTAATTATTATATTACTGCCACTATCTCAACCTCTAGACTAAGCTTAAGCGTGCTTGACGCTTTTAAAGGAATGTATTGGTCCAGAACGCACCCGCATATCCTCCACACTCGGTGTGCCACAAAGTACGCGATCAATTTTTATAGTCCGCATGCAGCCCCCGCCCAACCCATTCCAGCCCCCCGTAAGCCCCATTGACGCCTCAAAGCTCCACGGGGGCCCGATGCTGCCATGTTTCGCCAATAATTTTCAATATAATCAGCACCTGTGACGACGCCGAGCATTTGCACAAATGTTGCTAATGTACAAGCATTTGTGTGCCAGTGTGTGGGAATAAAAAATTTGAAATGCCTCGGCGGGGGCCTATCTGCGGGGGCTGCGTCCTGTACTCTGTGAGTTGGGCTTCTGCCGGAGGAGCGGCGGCGTATCCGGGATGCGGCCTCGTAATGCCATGTGCTGGCGTTAATTTCACCACATGCGGTTATGGCTGGCGGTGCCTTTAAAGGACTGAATGTATGTGTGGGTGTGGGAATACCTGCAAGAAACAAAAGGCTCGCTTAATTTATTTCAACAGAATTAAAGTCTGAGCAATGCGCATATTCAGGCTTACTTTTGAACTTTCAAGGGAAGTTAGCAGGAGGGTGTAGTTAGGTATTTTCCAAGATTTTTGATATGGAAATGGATCTTGGATCCAAATAAATGCTAACCTAAGTTCCCAGAAACATTATAGAAACATTGTTTCCCATTTAACAAGAAACTGAATTAATATAGACCTCAGTCAATACATAAGTAATCTTAAGGTCGAAGCGCCTACAATTCCATATATTTATTTCATATCTCTGGATTTTGAATCGTGCATAGCATATTGTTTCTTAAGAATCAAGAAAGTATAATAAAATTGCGCATTAAATTGTTGTTGTGCACGTTTAAATAAAACCCAGTGAGACACATATAAATAAGGAGCACGCACTGCCAACATCTCGTTGTGTGGCGTCTCTTCAGTTGATCGGTCGTTTGACTTCATTAAGCATAAGAATGCAGTGCAAAATATTGTGGCTGTTATTGGGGACCTTTCTTCTTCCATATGTAGTGACTACGAATTACACCGGGTAAGTTTGATGTAACTCTGGGAAAAAACAAGCATCCTTGAAAAGTAAACCAATGCGAAAGAAGGACATTGCCTAGTCACTAAAATGTCGAATCAGTCCTAAATTTATGTTTTTCTTTTTGCAGCTCCTATTCGGTTGTGATGCCGGACACCTTGAGGTCCAACCTTAATTACAACGTTGTTGTTTCCCTGCATAGGGCAGATGGACCTAGTCTCATCAGGGTCACTCTAAGTGGACCCTCCTATAATAAAATCAGAGAGGTCCAACTTCAGCCCATGTCCACGCAGACTATTACCTTTCCCGTTCCGAAACTCACCGGCGGAGACTATCAGCTCACGGCTGAGGGCATTCGGGGCGTCGTCTTCAAGGAAACTACCCGGCTAAAGTACGTCGAGGATGGCACCTCCATATACATTCAGACCGACAAGGCCACCTACAAGCCCGCCGATCTCGTGCAGTTCCGAGTGCTCTTCCTGAACAGAAACACCCAACCCGCCAGGATCTACAAGCCCATTCAGATTGAGATCCACGATGGAGCACAGAACCGGATAACCCAGATCTTAGACGTCAGGCCGACCAAGGGAGTTTACTCTGGAGAGCTTCGGCTGTCCGACCAGCCGGTGTTGGGAAACTGGACGATTGCCGTCTCGATCCAGGACGAGGCCAAAGAGTCGAAAGTCTTCGTGGTTGACAAGTACGTGGTGCCCAAGTTCGAGGTATCCGTGCGCACAGCCACCGACGTTCTGGCCAGCGCAGGAAGCATCAGGGCGACGATCAGGGCCAAGTACACCTTCGGAAAGCCGGTCAAGGGCAAGGTCACTGTCTCGATTGAGGGCAATCCGCAGGAGAAGACTATCGACATTGATGGCCAGGTCAATGTTGAGCTCCCCTTCAGGGCCACCGACCCGTCTCCCCTTAAAGTTGTCGCCGCAGTGACCGAAGACCTGACGGACCTACGGCACAGCGGCTCCAACTACGTAACCCTTCACCAGCACCGTTACCGGCTCGAGTCCGTCGTTTGGCCGAAAAGGTTTAGGGCGGGAAAGGTGTCTCGATTTCCCATTATTGTGAGGAATTTAGACGGTTCCCCCATCAGGGCTTCGTCTGAGAAAGTGCACTTCACGTTCGCGTGCTGTGGAATCCGGCGAGCTCTCTCAGTCCGAGTGAGCGAGGAAGGCATCGCCACTGCAGAGATAATGCTGCCCGATATACTATGTGGAACCTACCATGTGACAGTTACGTTTAAGGACGCTAAGCCTCACGTACAAACAGTTGCAAGGCTCGACAAATCCCTTAAGATCGAGCTGAACACAGTCAGGTGAGTATTACCCAGTGCGCCCCATAACTTTGTGTAACCTTCGGTTGCAGTCCCAGGCTGAACCAGCTGGTCTCATTTGATGTCGTTTCGACCGGCTACCTTCCGAGCTTCATGTTCACTATCGTCGCTCGGGGCAACATACTATTTAATGAGTATGTATCGGTGCAGCCCAGGCAATCCAGTCGGAACGTCAAGTTTATGCCCACCTTTGACATGGTACCCCAAGCCACGATTTACGTTCACTACGTTAATAATGGGGTCATGCGCTACGACGAGAAGAAGATCGACTTCGAGAAGGACTTCGGCAACTCGGTAGGACTCCACGCGAAACCTCGTTTCCCGGTTCGATCCCACTCACCCTTGACTCCGCCCACAGATTGAAATCATTGCCCAGGAAAGTGCTGAGCCCAGCGAACCTGTTACCCTGAGAGTTGAAACCTCCCCCCATTCCTTCGTGGGGCTTCTGGGCGTGGACCAGAGTGTGCTGCTCCTGAGGTCCGGGAATGACCTCAGCCGGGACGAAATCTTCAACGACCTTGGAAAGTTTTCAACGCCCGGCCTGGTGACCTTAACCAATGCCCAAATAAAGAACGATGAACTCTGGGGTAAGATCATATAATAGAATTTCGTATTGCCTTTATAGAAAGCCTGCAGATGTGCAGATTTTTCCAGTGTATGTATGTCACTAACACTTTACCCTTTTATTTATAAGATCAGGGCAATTGTGAAAACGGGTTGTACACTCCTCATCAAGTTAGCGGGGAAAGGAAATTAGGTAAGTCAGGTCTCGTTTTTAGCAATGGTTCGGTTAATTACAGCTAAAGACTGTATAATGACAGGTCCAAACCGTGCTCCTGCGACCTCTGTGCAACCAACGGACCCGCAGCAACCACCTCCGATTCGCAAGGAGTTTCCAGAGACCTGGCTGTTTTCAAACATAACCGAGTAAGACTTTCCCAGTTGCGTCAGTCATTCGACATGACCCGAACATGTTTGTCAAACCCATAGCTTTGATATTAATTATGGAAGCCTGACGGCGAAGATCCCCGATACGATTACCTCGTGGGTAATCACTGGATTCTCCCTCAATCCCGTTTCGGGCATTGCCTTGACCAAAAGTCCAACCAGAATCCGAGTCTTCAAGCCGTTTTTTGTATCAACTAACCTACCGTACTCTGTAAAACGAGGTAAGTTTTTCCAAGAACACTTAAAGGTATTTATTGCTCTATTAATCAAGTTTGGGGTATTCAACTATCGCTGCGATATTCAATACATTCGGTACTTATACAAAATCTCTCCTCCTCGCCAGGTGAAATAATTGCCATTCCGGTGGTGGTGTTCAACTACATGAACGTGCCAGTGAACGCTACTGTGACGATGGACAACTTCGAGCAGAAGTACGAGTTCACTGAAGCCGTTAATGCCAACTCTGTGAAGGTAGTACACCAGAACGAAAGAATCAAAAAGGTCTTTATTCCAGCCAACAGCGGAAGGAGCCTCTCGTTCATGATCCGACCCAAGAAGGTGGGACTGACTTCCTTAAAGATCACGGCCAGATGTCAGCTGGCAGGAGACTCCATCGAACAGATGTTGAAGGTGGAGGCAGATGGCATTATCAAGTATGTCAACCGACCCGTTCTCGTCAACCTGAACCGCAATGGTCGATTACACCGTCGGAGTCTGATGGCCCCCGAGAAGACTCTGGAAGTGGAGATACCACCAGATGCTATAGAGGGCTCTGAGATTGTATTATTAAATGTAGGTGGTGATATCCAGGCGCCCGTTCTTGACCACCTAGATGGATTGGTGCGGCTGCCCAGCGGCTGTGGGGAGCAAAACATGATGAACTTCGTGCCTAACATTCTGGTCCTTCGCTACCTGGATGCCACCAATAACAAAAATCCCAATATAGCGGACCAGGCCAGGAATTACCTTTCAGTTGGTTACCAGCGAGAGCTGACCTACAAGCACAATGATGGCTCCTACAGTGCCTTTGGCACATGGGATTCAAAGGGCAGCACCTGGCTCACCGCATATGTCATTCGCTCCTTCCACCAGGCTGTTAAGTACACTTACATTGATCCCAATATCCTAAGAGCAGGACTTGACTTTCTCGCGGGTCGACAGGGACCAAGAGGTGAGTTCACTGAGCTGGGTCAAGTGTTTCACAATGATTATGGGAGTACCTTGGCGCTTACATCGTTCGTTCTGATTTCATTTTTCGAGAACCAGGTAAGCTTTCGATTCCACTAAACTGTATTTCAATAATCCTAGCTTTAGCCAAGTTTAACTAATTCTCCTTCAAACATCTGAGCTATAGATACTTAAGACCTAAAAAAGTGGCTTGTCATTTTGCTAATAACTCCTTCTTACTTTTAATTCTCTCCAGATACACGTTCCAACGTACAGACATACCATTGATAATGCCTTGCGATTCATAGCCTCACAAGTGGATATATCATATGATCTTTATGATCTCGCCATTGCCGCTCTTGCTCTGCAACTGGCAGATCACAACAAGGGAAACGCTCTTCTGACTAGGCTGGGTGGCTTGGCCAGGAAGGAGAACGGTTTACAATGGTGGTCCGCAAACAGCGCTGGCAAGGACGTTGAGATCACCTCCTACATCCTGCTCGCCATGCTGGAGAACGGCATGACGGTAGATCCTATGCCTATTGTCCAGTGGTTGATTTCGAAGCGTAACAGCTACGGGGGCTTTATGTCCTCCCAGGATACGGTTATGGGCCTGCAGGCCCTGACCAAGTTCTCCTTGCAAGTCAAATCACCCGTTGGGCAGATGGACATTTTCTTGCGCCCCGAACGCGCTTCCAGGTCCATCGTCCAGGTCAGGCCCGATAATGCACTGAAGCTACAGACCCGCGAGGTGCCAAGGTCGACTCGCAAGGTTGAGTTCTCGGCCCGAGGCTCCGGAGCAGCGCTCGTCCAGCTCGCGTACCAGTACAATGTGGTCACAAAGGAGCCGAGGCCCAGCTTCCGCATCACGCCAACGGTAAGGGACTCCCCAAGGGACCGTCTGGTGCTAGGCATCTGCGCCGAATACACTCCTACAGAAGCGTCGGGGAGGGGCAAGCAATCCAATATGGCCCTCATGGAGGTCCAGCTGCCTTCCGGTTACGTGGCCGATGCCAAAGCCCTCGCCAAGATCCAGTCAGTTCCCCGCGTGAAGCGCGTAGAGACGACGAACGCCGACACCAAAGTGGTCATATACTTTGATCCCCTTACCCCCGGCGATCCCAAGTGCCTGACTGTGGAGGCGGCCAGGACTCACGACGTGGCCAGGCAAAAGCCGGCCTACATCGTTCTCTACGACTACTACGCGACTGAGCGCCGGTGCACCGAGTACTACCATGTGGAGTCATCCCTCTGCGACGTCTGCCAGGGCACCCAGTGCGGACCGGGATGCTGAATAAATGTTCAACGATCTTGATTCCTGTTAATTTTTGTCCAATTCAACTTCTAAAGTAAAGAATATTTAAATAAATTGAACTTAATTTATAAAAATTTGTAAATTTTTTTAACATACAATCTTGTAAAGGATCAAAGTCCTTCTATTTCAAGATAGTTTCCTTCCAGCTAATCTCTAGCCCACGCACTGTACTAACTGACGCCTGTCAAGAATGCCGTAGAATGCGCCTGTTTTCCTCAGTGGGACTCGCCCTACTTAGTGTCCAAGTACATTTTTATTTTTAGACCAATTTCCCGATTCGGAGCAAGGACTGGGTTTGATAGCCCCAAATGACAGCCTGAGACGTAGGATCGGTGTCCTCGTTGACCAAGCACACAGGGACTATGTGCCTTAGGTTCGGCACCGCCTTTTGCAGATTAACATTGCAATATTATTGTCTGTGGACACCCAACTGAACAACTGAATAATACGTTTCTTAGCTGTCCGAGTTTCGTTCAGCACTGGCTCTCTGCCCGTCCCAAGATCCCAGTCCCCGACTTTTACAATCAGAGTCTGCTCGCGCTCTTGGCAGGTGGCAACCATCTTTTGGCGATTTGTCATACCCGTCGAGCACTCGGCGCGTTTTGCACATATCCTATCATTGAGCGAGCAAGTCGCCACGCTTAGTTCCCCGGCATTGCTATTGTTGTTGAGATTGTTGTTGTGCTAGCATTGTTGGAATTGGTTTCTCAAAATTTCCTAAAATTATTTCCAAATCTAAATCTGAAATATCTTTCGAGTCAAAAACATCAAAACAAGAACTGTCATTAACATACATTTGGGTTTTTATTGTTCCACAGAACACCGAGAGTTTAAATAAATATTGACATGATTTAAGCATTGAATTCTACGAAAAGCTATTATTACTGACTTGTTTTTATAAAAAATAGACATTCTTTGTTGATGGAATACTACTATATATATTTATATATTCTTAGAATTCATATTCAAAGCTGATAAGCCTGCATTTATTAAGAGCGCCTGGTTACAAAACAAATAATTCATAAGCTTATAGGGAAAATATAAACATTAAAATTCAAGAGATTCTTATTCAACCTTATCTTTTCCTCAAGGTGGGATTCCACTTACCGTATTAGATATTTGGGTGTCATAAAGAAGCCAAGAGCAACAGTAACAATTTTGTGTGATTTCTGCCTTATCATTAAGACTTTCCATATACGGAAATGTCCCTCAATAAGGGATTACACCCTGAAAAGCATCAAAAATAGGCAATAAATGTCCAGCTTGTGTTCCGATTGCTGAAATTCCAGCAGTTAAAACAATTGAGATTCAATTCATATAAAATCGGACTGATAACAACAAAGGCCGGGTTTGACTTGCGGGCTTGACTTGCGCTTCGATTACGTTCGGGATTATTTCATTCCGAGTTTCAGACCTAGCCATGACGCTATTGTGGGGGCTGCTCTTAGGGCTGCTAATCAGCTGTGACGCTGGCGAAAGAGTGAGTCTGGACAAGGTAGTGTTAAGGGAAAGCAGTCCTAAAACCGATTCAACCGTTGCTTGCAGGCAACCACCGGTGGCAAGTACAACCTTAATGGTCTGAACAGGAAAACCGGCTTGAGCCCTGGAGGCACGCGGCCGGGTGAGTTCCCATGGATGGTGGCTGTTCTGGACCGGAGCGATGGACTGACCCGCTATATTGGCGGCGGCTCCCTGATCGCGTCTAACGCGGTCCTCACAGCCGTTCACATATTGAAGGGCACTGTCGCGGACGACTTGCTGGTAAGGGCTGGCGAGTGGAATGTCTCCACCACAGAGGAGTTGAACGGCCACGTGGACCTCGGGGTGCACAAAGTGATCCAGCATGGCAAGTTTAACCAGTACAACGGAGAGTACGACATAGCACTGCTCATCCTGAAAGCTCGCTTTCCAATCCAGGCAAATATCCGTAAGGTGTTTCTGGCGTCGCAAAATACGAGCTTCGTGGGCAGGCACTGCTTCTTCAACGGCTGGGGTCCGATGGAGGCGCATTCGGAGGACTACACCAGCGTACTGAAGAGGGTGGACGTGAACATGATTGATAAGACCGAGTGCCACCGGCAATTTCGAAGGCAGATCTCGCCTAATTTTGTATGCGCAGAAAGCCTTAACCGCAGGGCGAGCTGCTGGGGCGACGGAGGCTCTCCATTGGTGTGTCCTCTGCCCAAGGACCCCACACGCTTTGAACAAGCCGGAATCGTCACTTTTGGTATCGGCTGTGGCACTTTAAGATCCCCGGGCGTCTACACCGATGTGTCCCGGATGCGCGGCTGGATCAACTACCACCTGCAGAGGTGGCACATTCAACTGGGATAGTAAAAAGCAAAAAATATTTTGAAACTAGACTTAAACAATTAAAGAGAATAAAGCGTATTGCAGAAACAATAATGATTAGATAGCGTGGTTCGATATGATAGTCTTTTGAATCAGTGCTTTTAATTCTATAGTAAGTTTCATTTCACGATATATTGATTGATGCAAATAAGACTTTATTCTTATTCTCTTCAAAATAACAAACAGATTGGGAATACATTTAAGAAAGGAAATGAAATTTCGAAAACTATTTAATTTGCACATTTAAAATTGACAAATCTATAAATAAAACCTACTTTTACCTTAACTGATTGCATACTTTGCAATCCTTTAAAGGGTAAGAAGACTCCTATAAAATGTTCAGCAAAGGATAACTCCTGAACCCAGTTGTCATGACAGCTCTGCGGAGAAGGTCCGATTAAATACCCGCCGGCTGTGTTAGCGAATACAAGATGACTTTGAGAGAACTAAGCGAAAAAAGAGCAAAGCGCCGTATTAAAAACTGTTTTCCGGCTTGAGCTTCCGTTCCTTGATGAATGAGCTCCCTGCGCAAGGTTGGCATCGTTTGACAGCCGCAAACTGGGGGCAGGGCGCTGCGTCCTTCGCCTTCCCCTCGCTCCAGCAATTTGAGTAGACTTTTTCTAATAAACATTAAGTTGACATGAAATACACGCCAAACAAATGAAGCAAATGCATTTCATCCCGGCCGCGGCGCGGGTGTGGCCAGATGCTGGCTAATGCCGCCCCCTTTCAGACCGACTCTCAGCGCCGGCACCGCAGGATATGTTTACAAATTGAAAAATATAGCTGGCGACCGGGAGAACGTGCTGCGGGAAATGCACAGTGGTTGGGAGAGCGATAAAAAGGCACAATAACACAAACAATAGTAAACTATTCAGAACAATATATATATATGTAGATAAATAGCTTCTCGGCGTATAATTAAAATAATATTTTTATACCCGAATTACTTGTAACTCTCTTCTAAAATTTTCCGCAGATATCGAAGCAGTAGCCTCATCTAGACGAGTCCTCCTCCAAAAATGAGTTGTTACATGGGTCAGTTGGATGTGGGTGTCAGACTTCCTGAAAGTGGACCGTCGACGTGCCGCGCTGCTTTCCACGGGAACGGCTCTTACATACTAATGCTGCATACATAAAGCCCTTTATGAAGAATATGGCAAACTGTGCAGAGGTATGTCTGGGTGAGTGTGTATATAGTATGCGGTTAAAAAATATTTCCTGCAGGAAGCTAGCCGGAGCAGGGAAAATCTGACACGAAACATTTGCGTGACAAGCAAAATGTTGCCACATCCTGGGGAATACGTCGTAGGTGGGGCCGAAATGCACTGAGGGCCCGGCCTTCACGTCCCGTGCATTTTGAAAAGGATCCAGAAAAATAATTATGGTCCAAATCACAATATTGCTGGAGAGAAAAGCAAGGGAAACAAAAAGAGGAGTTCAAATTAGGAGTGCAGACAGGCGCAGGAGGAAGACCGCACGGTAGCCGGCAATTTTCTTTTGCCATGACATTGAAAATGGAAAACTTATCAAGGGGGCTGACAAAGATAGACAGTGAGATTAATTGTGAACATATAGTAAACTACAATTATGCAGTCAAAGTATTTAGATTTAAAGTGGACCTATTAAAATATTATCGTATCTAAATTTATAATTGAGTCCCAGTTAGATTGTAAATTAGCTTTCTAACAATTGGGCGGTGATTGATGTGCTCTTACCAGCAGCCAGTGTCCCCATTAAAGCTAAAACAAGCACTTACAAAAATATTTTCTGATCTAAGGGTGATTATAGTTTTAAAAAAGCGTAAAAGATTTATATATGTGTAGATTTAACCTCAACATATTACAATTAGATAAGACCATTGTATTTCAACTGATCTTTTAGCATCGATGTATTAAAATTAGGCAATACAAAACCTGTATTTTTGGAAATAATTCGAAGAAATTCAGCTAAACATGGAATAGAACTTTCGGCTTGCCAGAGGAATAAAACAAGGCCAAACGCAAACGAACACAGACAGCCGTCAGCCAGCTCTAATTTGGCAATGTCAGATTGACAACAATTAAATTTGCTTCGCTCCCCCCAATGAGATGGCCAATCAGCGCCTCGTTCCACCTTCTCAGATGTCGTCGAGCTGTGAAATTGTTGACAGAATTCAAATCAGTGCCGCAGGACGAAATGCTGCAGCGCATCGTCAGGGTAATGTCGCTGATGGAAACGATGCTGTCGCGCCAGCAACGTCTGTGTCATAAATGTCACTTTCAATTTCGGTCGCTCGGCATGCAGGACCGACCGGTGGGTTCGATTTAAGCGTGTCCTGAATGACAAATCAGCTAATCGTCTTTCGGTTGTCTTTTGCCATCTCGCCTTCGCAGGAAACCCATATTTAATTATGTCAGTGGGAGAGCTGATGTGCATAATGACTTCATAAGTTACGGCATGCTGTTTTCCATTTGAGACATTTCAATTCAATAATAACCAGGCGTGTTAATGTAGACATCGAGGGGTAGTAGAAGTCGAGTCTCTATGTTCCAACATGGGGTCATGCGAATACTTCTCTAACTTGTTGAAATTTTTTGAACCTAAACAAGATTACCTTGAAAGGTAATTTTGAATTATAGGATATAATTGGTATTTTATAAAAATTACCTTGTTATATTTTTGACTACATGATAGCTGATTGTAAGCATTTCGTTGAGTCCAGGAAGAGAACTCAGTCTCCAAGGACTTGGTGTCGTCGTTCCCTCCTTCCTTTCTGGCAATGTCTGGGCCGGCAATGAGTGCTTCCGGCTTCCTGCCTTCCGACTCCGGCATGTCGACTATCTCTAGACAACTGGAGAAGCAACTATAACTGTCGGCAAGTTGGCTTTATTATTTCCACACTGTTGAATATGCATATAAAAAGCGAATCGGCTCCTTTGACGACCAGCGCCCACTTGGGGCGCCATCCCTCGGATATTCGGGGCTTCGGTGGCTCGACGGGCCGGTCCTTTGTACTCCTGCCAAAGGCCAAGACGGCCCCTGGAGAACGGGGACCATCCAGTTTTGTGGCCCGAGGTCGGTGCATTATCACTTGCCAGCCAAGCAAAATATTGTGGGTGCATTAAATATTTTTCCTCCTGCCGCAGGACAAAAGAAACGCTTCACAAACTTCGGCAGCGAGCTGCACGAACTATGCGGGCATGAGATGAGCTAAGGGCCCTGGCCCCGGCCTTTGTCTGCGTTTTATATTAAACTATTTATGCTATCGCTGCAGTCGGTCCCCGGTCCTTCAGTCTTCTGTGCCCCTTTTCGACGTTCCCCAGCCCTTGGAACTCGGCTCTTGGCCGCCGGATCTCGAGGAGTGCCGGCTCGTTGGCGCTGGAAAGCCAAGACTCGAAATTTACCTACGACAGCTGGGTTTGTGTGTCGCATTTTTATCGTGCAGCATTTTGCGGGGGAATTTATGAAAAATTTAAAACAATTATGTGGCTTTAGCCGCACTATCTCGGCAGCAGGACCGGTCCCTATTGATCGCTTGCCTGGTCAGTTGGTCGGCGCAAGAACATTTTTGTGGCATTTTGCGATGCCTGAGCTGGGAAATATGAAAAATAAAATATCCATTGATTGGTCCGGAGAAATCTGGATGCTTGAGGAAGAAGAACTAACAGCTATACATATATTATCAAATAATGAAGATATCAGAGAGTTTAATTGTGCTATGAACTTATGATGCTGCGATCCTTTTACGAGCTCCAACTTGTAGTCCTAACTTTCTGGTTTTGAAAAATCCGAAAACTCGGGTTATTCAATTCAAAAGTGATAACCCTGAATGGCTGGTAAAGAGTAGAATGGCGAAGCCTTCCAATTGGCCGCCACTTCCGATCCGACCCGCAATTGTGATGCATTTTCGCGGCCGGAAATAGTGGAAAATGTTGCGGCATGGGGACATTTCGGGGGATTGCGGGAAGTGGGGCTGAAAAACTTAATTAGCCGGCCGCAACCCGAAATCCAATTGGCCGATGATTGTTGCACAGAAACAGCCAGGGCTGAAATTTCGGGCAATTGTCTCCAGTGCAAATCAATTGCAGAACCGACGGGCAGGAAGCCCTTAAATAGAAGTGGGCGAGGGCTGGGTGTTGTTTGTGTGCGAGCTTCGAGCCTGTCAAACAATATTGCAGCAGAGAGATTAGTTGCTTATTTTGACAGTAGCTGTCAGTGTTGCATTTAGCCTCGGTTCCGGGTACAGAGCTGGCTGCATCCCACCATGGGTAAACAAACGAAAATATCCTCGGCTCCGTTTCCTTTTGCGGGGTGGGGGAGGGGGGTCATGGATGCCGGGCGGTCCATCCTTAGCCGGCTGAGGATGATGATTCCCATATCTCTGGCGCAGCGAGTGCATGCTCTTCTACTCGAGTGCCCTGCCCCTTCAGCATCCGCATCCGCACCGAGCAGAGTTTTTCTTTGGCTTCTTTCATTTTTCATGCGCGCCAGCTAAGCTTTTAATTAAATGCAAGAAAATTCAATTTTAATTAAAATTTCTCAAAAGTCTCTGGCCTGGCACTGCATACGGATAGCGCAGCGATTGAATGGGGACGAGAGTGCGGATGTGGATGCAGATGCGGATGCGGATGGGGATGCGGATGAGGATGAGGGCTAGGTTCGGCTCTGGGCGCTTGTCCTGTTTTCGATCTGGGCTGTTCGACTCGAGTGTTTGCCAAACGTGTAAAATTGAAAATTAGGAAATCGAATTGTAATGCCACCAGGGGCGGATGGAGACGGGAAGAGCCCGGACGGAGCGGCGGGCAGGGACAAGTCATCAGGCACACAAAGGCAAAATCGTAAAGTAATTGGAAATGAAAATTCATTTAGGGTTCGGACCGAGATGCACAAATGCGTTTGGAAAGGGCTGAGGGGCGCAAAGCATAATCTGATGGAGCCTGGTTTTTTCGGAAGGCTCCCTAACAATGATCATACCTCACCGACGCACACTTGAGGTTTAGATACTTTTGCTTTACAAAAACCATAACTCTTAAACCAGTTGAGATATTTTATATTAAGTGGTCATACTATATGGTGTGATAAATAGTAGATTTTATAATCGAAATTAATGATTTTTGAGGCAGTTTTCTTAATTTCTATCCAATTTGGAAAAGTACTTATCGTTTGTTTCCTCTGAAAATGCTAATATGGTGCATATTTTTTTGTTTATAAAAATATTTTATATATTATTTAATAGAAATATCTCAACTGGTTCAATAGTTATGATTTTGCAACCCCAAAGTATCTAACCTGCCACTGTGCGACGGAGCAACACCCAGATTCTTGCACTAATTTGTGTCTCACAAGGTGCAGGTGGGATTTCTTATGCATTCATTTTATTTAAACAAAAAAAAAAACTTGGAGAAATATTCGTAAAAGAAAACTTCAACAATTCTTGTCTTCTATCCCTCACAAATATTGACTGAGATCAAGAAGCAATTGATTTACTTTTAAACCATTAATATTGTTTTTCTCCCAGCAATACCTACCTGAATTGTGGTATATTTAAGGAAGAAAGGCCCCCAAGAACGGGAAAATCCATTCAACACGTCGTGGAGGAATATGCAAGCCCATATGCAGCGCGAGCCCGATAACTAATCCACACGTGACTGTCAATATTCTGGCATTCGGCAAAGGGGCTGCGGCCAAAGTTTTGAGTCAAAGTTTGTTAGCCCCCAAAGCCAGGCGGCTTTTGTGAGCATTTTGCACATAATTTAAGCGCACACATCCCGTCAGTCATAAATTACACATATTACATGCACGTATAAATCGCAGGCCAGATACGAATACGTATCCGTATGCGTTCGAGCAGCTCTATGGCTTTTCGAGGCTGTGCCAAAAGTGCGCCAGCGAACTGGGACCAAAGTGCTTAACATACTTTTTGGCGCTCGGCCTGCACACGCACCGCTATCGACACACGTACTCACGCACGTATCGCAGAAAGTTGCAAAAGTTCTGCCAGGACCCAAGTGAAAGCTGGAAAGTAAGTCAAGACGGTGCCAAGACGGCCTGCGAGTGTAACTTTTACTTTTGAATCGCTTCTTCTCCACTTGAAATGGCCCCTTATAATAATAACCGAATCCGGAATCCCGAGTGAACTGAAAGCACTGGGATGTATTTCAATTGATTCGATCTGTAAATACCGCAGATCATTCGCAGCAAATATGACTCATTTATTCATGAAATTAAACAGAAAATAGATTAGCCTTAGGAGCTAGTTGAAAGATGATTACATTTGCAATACACATTCCTCCACTAGTAAACGAGACTCCCTTTGTCAGAATTCTCATAAATTGGTTGTGTTTCAAATTATAAAAAATTGTTTCGTTTTGCAAAATCTCAGGTCCGAGGAGAAAGTATTAAGTCAGCATGTCGATATGTCCCCTTAAGGTTTATGGATTCCTGTACTCACTTCTCTTGCTGTTCGTCTGCCACGTGGCGGGCTTAGGGGTGACGTATTCGCTCTACGACGAGCCACGATTGCCAGTCACCGTGGTGCCTTTCCATTACGATTTGAGGCTGATCACCCACCTGGAGAACGTGCAAAGTTCCCACTACGAGGGCACAGTGAAGATCTCCCTGTACGTGCAAAGGGCCACCGCTTTAGTGGTGCTCCATGTCGGCGAAATCGAGGTGGAAACTCGAAATATCAGCCTGCTCAGGTCGGAGGGCGTGACGGTCAGGAAGGTGCAGTTCAACCAGAATCGGCAATATATGATAGTGAACTTCAACAAGCGCCTATCGATAGGCAAAACCTATGTCCTGAGAATCCCTTTCGGCCGACGGTTGTCAGAGTTAAGTGATGGTTATTTTATCGGACGCTATGCAAATGCAAAGACGGGGCAGAACAAGTAAGCCAATTCATTTTCCAGAGTCCCAGAACTTGCCTCACGCCGCCTACCTTGCAGCTTGTACTCGATGACCGTCTCAGAGCGGAACTTTATCAGAAACATAATGCCCAGCTTCGATGAGCCATCCGTGAGGGCAACCTTTAATGTCACAATGGGTCATCACATGCGCTTCCAGAGCTTCAGCAACATGAAAGTCCAAGCCATACTGCCCAAGTGAGAACGAAAATTTTGCAATTAGATTTTTTTTTTTCTTCGCGGTACTTGTAAGGATCTTATCGGTTCCCGTTATTTCTTTCAATCAGCACAAAACTGCCTGACTATGTGTGGTCAGTGCACGAGGTGACACCCGCGATTCCCGCCTACATGCTGGCCTTCTCCGTCAACAACTTCACCTGCAGCTTCAGTCAGTCAGTCAGCTCGAACCCGGTACACTTCCGTACCTGTTCGCGGCCCGCCGACGCACCCGAGACCTCCTTTGCCGCCCATGTGGCGCCCCAGATGCTGCAGTTCTTCGAGGAACGGCTGGGTGTACGCCTGCCGTTTGACAAGATCGACCAGCTTGTGGTGGACAAGATTCCTGTGACGTCGACGGAGAGCCCTGGCTTTGTCCTCTTCCAGAGCAAGGAGGTGCTGCAACTCTACGAGGGTCCGATGTCGCAGGCAAAGAAGCAAGCGCTTCAGGCGGTTGCCCATGTATTGGCCCGCCTGTGGTTTGGGAACCTGATGACCATTGACTCGTGGTCAGACCTCTGGCTGACGGAAGGGCTTAGCGGCTACTTCGAGGCTCTAGGCGTGGATCACTTCCAGCCGGGAATGGGCCGGCGCATGCTGCTTCGCTACCGTGAGCTGGCCTTCATGCACGAGGCAAAGGTGGGCGACATGATCCTGGCCCCGCAAGGTGGAGTAGCGCAGGCTTTCCGTGAGGGGGCGAGGGCCCGATTTCAAAAGGCAGCCGCACTGGTGGTCATGCTGAACGGCTTCCTGGGAAATGAGACCTTCTTCGACGGCATCCAGCGGCACCTGTGGCAGAACACCTACGCCGGCAGCACACCCGATACCTTCTGGCGATCACTACGGCTGGCTCAGGAACGGCAGCCGGGCGCCCCGCACATCGAGGAGAGCCTGGAAGGCGTTATGGACAAGTGGACCCAGCAGGATGGCTATCCGCTGGTGAAGGTCAGTCGAATCGGCACTGACGTGTTCCTCACCCAGAGCCACGTCTTTAACGAGAGCAGGCCAGAGCGCTGGTGGATCCCCATCACCTTTGCCGCCCAGGCGGCGCCAAATTTCTTCGATCTGCGGCCCAAGGCCTGGATGAGACCTATCGATGAGCGCCTACTATTAAATGTCTCGGTGCCCGTGGATCATTGGATCATCTTTAACTTGCACGCCATGGGCTACTACAGGGTTCAGTATGACGATAGGTCCTGGGAACTGCTGGCCGCCACGCTGTACGATGACTTCCGGAAGATCCACGTCCTGAGTCGAGCTCAAATCGTCAGCGATGTCCTGTTCCTGCACAGACACCGTCGGCTTAGTTGGGCCACTGCCCTCAATGTGCTCAAGTATATCGTTGATGAGGACGAGCAGGAGCCCCTGATGGCCTTCGTTTTGGGCTTGACCAACGGCTACTGGGGCTTCAAGCCGGACAGTTCAATGTCCATAGCGGTAAGTTCAATGATAAGGAAAACTTTGAAAACGAACTAGCAAATTACTATATCGAATGTGTGTCTATATCTACATATATCACTCATATCCCTTAAATATTAATATGAACTATCTACCTTAGTTTTAGGCTCACTATCTGCATTGACTCGTGTTGTTTTCCCTAATGTACCGACTCCCTTTTTCGCAGAAATGGCTGGGTATTGTTGGCAAGTGGTACGCAGAGTTCATCAACCACACGTTCAACCAATTCGTGCTCAAGCAGAATTTGAATAGCGTCGACTAAAAGCCGACTGCTGGGAGGGTTCAGTACTCAGGACCGCAGGATAATGGCCCGGACTGGCTCCACAACCAGCTCGTTTCGACTCGCCGCGAAAGGCAAAATGAAACTGCCATCAATGAACCGCAATTGTATTTGTTTGCAAATAACTGAGCGTTATCTGAGACTATTTATCTCTATCTGCAACAACAGCAAAGGCGGCTCCGCACAATACCAAGGGACACTGCCACGGCATCCGGAAGTGGGCAGGATCTGCTGGGAACCGAAACCCACCACCACCTCCACTTGCCAGAGTCAAGGCGCCAACTGAAATAATGATGCAGGCGAAATAACAATAAAAGCGGCCCTGGAAGATGCCCGGGCAGAAGCGGAGGACAACATCGATGCTCCTTTTCCGCACAACAGACAGTGGTAAGGACCATGCCGGACCCCTAATGCTGCAGCATTGCCATGGCCATGCAATGAACTTTGACTGCTCGAACGTAGTATCCAAATCGTAGTATCTTAAAGACTGCTTTAAGGTTAATGCGAACTTCCCTCCTTATCCTGTTAGAAATTGCACTTGTTTTTTTTTTCTGTTTGTATGCAGCCAGTAAGTTGTTGTAAGGAAATATGTACATTCATATATGCGAATGTATAAATAAATAAAGTTGGACATCGTATATTTAGTAACTTCAACTAGCTTATTATACAAAGCTTCGAAAAGCTATATTCTTAAATATTTAATCAAATAAAATGATCCAAGTGCAATATTTCTCCAACGCCATTTCAAATATCCAATATCCTCGGCAGTGCGTGCAGATGGCAAGTGGAAACAAAATCATATTTGAAGCGTAATAAAATTTAGGCCACAGCCACAGCTCAGACGGAAGCGGATTGCGCCTAAAACCATGCAAATTAAATTTAATGGAAAACGTATTACCATTTTTCGCTTTGGGTGGTCTTCTTCTGCCCGTTCGCCGCTTTTCTCTTTATTTTATGGCCAGGAGCAAGGCAAATATGTTTAAGCCCAATTTGGCGCTATGCATTAATAACGTTGTTTACTGCAACAAGTTGGGGCAGATGCCACGCATAGAAGGCTTAGCTGTAAATATATCTAAACCCAGTCTCAAAATGTATTTTGTAATTGATAAATGACTTTTACTATTATTTTTTATACATATTCCATTTTTGTATTCTCTTTGTTTATTTCATGGCAATCCTCTTTGAGGGGAATTTAAAACGAGTTTTATGCGATATTTAAATGACTGAAAGATGAACGCGAATTATTTTTTCAATTCCCTTTGTTTGCGGCCATGTTTGATGTGGAAATTCATTAAGGTTGCTATTTATTTTTGTCATTGTTAAATAAAAGCTACGAACCGTTCACTTTGTGCGCAATAAAAACAAAAGTCTTATGCTGTATTAAATAAGAATAAAAAATCGATTAATGCAAAAGCAAGGAAAAATATCATTATGTGTCGAGCAGGGTCATAATACGATGCAGTTGACAGCTTTATAATGACGTTCATTACGGAAGCGGGCAATTAATTTCTTCAATTTCCAATGTGCTGCCCCTGAAAGGTAATAGTTTCAAATGGGCAGAAAGTACACCGAAATAGGAGGGTTTGCGGAAAATGGGCCTAAGCCCAGCACATTGCACCAAACATTATTACTTGTAGACACCAGATTCAAATCAAAACATTATTTTAAAGAGATGTTGTATGGAAATTCAGACTTTGTTTTTATTATATTTCCCTCGTTTAAATACATGATGCAGAGCTACCATTTCCCTTTCCTAAGCACTAAGACACTTACTAGCGGTTATCACTCGTTTGACACATTCCCATACATCTATTGGAATCGCAACTTAAAGCATGTGTAGACCTGGCTCCGTCGAAGGACCAGCAGAAGCTCAAGCTGGATCAGCCCCGGGGAAAATATACAAGCAACTCAGTGGGACTCGAATACGAGTTGTGTTGAATTTTTTGCATGAATTATGCAAAGGAGTTTGTTCAACTGTTGTGGGTGGGACAGAGTTCCGGGTATCCCAGGCTCCCACAAAGGGAATTCTTAAATGGGATTTGGGAAATCACAAACCAAGGAAGACAGGGAGTCTGCCTAAGAGATGGGGGAGAGGAAATTAAAAGGAGATGGCAAGGAGAAACGGCGGCCAAATGATTTTTTCGCTTTGATGGCATATCCAATTGCATTTTGGTTAAGTAATACTATATAGTATGTGAGGACCCTACGCAGCACATAGTACACGATACGGTTGTGCACTGAAAATAATGATTTCAATTAAAGTATTTTTTCTGTGGTTGTAACTGTCAGATTGCGACAGGAATAAGATTTTTAAATAACTTTCTCTGATATTAAATTAGTTGTTTTTTGACACAAATCATTATTTGCTTACTTCAATTTCTCAGATAAATAAATTTTCCAAGAAGCTGAAAATATTGCGTATACGTCCGAGAAATTTAAGCGGGTCTTAGTTAAATCTTATTTGCAAAGAATCTTATTTATTTGGTTACATTTAGGCCTTAAATACTTAATATGTAAATTGCATATAAAGCATTTCAGATCGCCATTTTATTTACTGTGTATTTTGGAGCACATTTGCATTGGATGCGGGTGGAACTATTAAAGCCAGGCCAATAAATTCTGGTAGCGTTAACTACCTGAAATCCCCTGGCCATTTACTTTGGCCACGTCCGTCTTCGGCAATGCATCCCCGACAGCCACCTGCAAAATTGCAACTTAACAATGCTTCGGGGGGTCCGGGGCCAGGGAGGCAAAAAGCCACGACTCCAGAACTCGAGGACTCCCACTCCCGACAGCCGACACCGGGAGCAGGCAGCCCCTTGGCACGGCTTTCATACCCCATGTGGCAGCAACGCATGCGGCGTATAAATCAATATTGGCAATTTAAAATTGGCTGGCGGTGTATGAAGCCAATATCCGGCAACGCTCAGCAGCTCGAGTGTGTTTGTATTCGGTGGGTCCGGGAGCGGGCAGAAAAAAACGCGGAGCCGGGGAAAGGGACTGCAAAAAGAAGTACCCACTGGGTACTGGAACACCGCTGTGGATCTTAGACAAACACTATCTGGCACCCAAAATGTTCGTTCGATTTGCACCCGGTCGCTCTACATCGGAGTGTATCGATGGGGGTCGCGGGAGTGCTCCGCGGAGTCCATTAAAAATGCGCGTACGTACGTTGCCGGTGTGGCCAGCTCGTAAATAAGGAAGCCACAAAACACAGCGAGGTGAAGTCCCTACTTAATGATTGGGAGGACTCGTGATCATCGAGGGCTCTGGGGGAATATGTAAATATTTCGTATTTAAATATTTTAAGAATTGAGTTCATATCTAGCGGTATTCAAATGAAAACCTTCAATCTGCTATCTGGAAGCCAAACAATAAAGCCCGCCTCATCCGCGGGCCTCCTGCCTACAATAATGCCACCTAATTATGCGCCAATAAGTATGCAAAATTAAAATATTATGCAAATTATATCGAATGCGCACAGATCGTTGAAATTTAAACGCTTTGTGTTTTGATTTTTGGCCGAGCATTGGAGGGGCAAAATAAAATTATGACATCATCATCATCGCCGTTATCAGCAATGCGTCAAAAACAAATTACCCGCGGGAGGCTGGCGGGCAGGCTGGCGGTGGCCAAATTATGCGGCATCAAAAATCTTGTTTACTCACTAAAAAGCTTAGGAATACTCGGTGGATGTGAGTTCAAAACAATTTTGTGGAAGCCATAAGCAAAAAATAAAAATACTAAAATTGCGACCGTATCTCAAGTTTTATTGTTGTTTGTCTGTTGTTATAATAAAAAATATTTCTGCGAAGAAAATAGTCGCACTTAATGTGGAAATCAGTCAAGCATAAAGTATGGTAAACAGAGATAAATACCAAATGGCCAAATGTCTCTTCATGCCGTGAAATATGAGTTATCGAAGCCGAAATACTCTTCAAAAATGGTGAAAAATAAGATAAATGTGTTTGAGCATTTTAGGAACTTTAAGAACATAAAGAGAAGGACAATTTTTCCAAATTTCAAGTACGCTTTCCAATAAACTTAATTTTAAATTGTGGGTGGGGCTGAATCCTTATACTCAGGTTCAATCCTCCAAGGCTTACCATAATGTTATTGGAGTATAAAACACTTTTCCTAATTAAAACCAATCCTTTGCTCTTTCCCTCCGCCCAGGCGGTTGCACTTTTGTTTTTTTTTCCTTCTCTCGATTTTTTTCGCCCCGCCAAATGCCCAACTATCCTTTGGGCCGTGCCAAGGGCTTAACATTAATTGCCGTCTTTCAGTTCCCTGCCATCCTCCTCTGCTCTCACCTGCCAAGCGGAGGAAGGCGATGGCCAAGTGAATGCAAAGTTAAGTACGAAACTGTAAAAGGTCTGATAAAAAGTTCACGGAATTGAAATGCTGAGGAGAAAACTCGGTGGGATTGCAGAGCCAATAAAAAAGTTTTCGCTTCGTTTCGAATTAAGCGGACAATTTTCTGTTCCTGCCAAATGCCAGCTTAATTATTACCTTTGCATCTGGTAAATGAGACAATTTGGCAACTAAACAAAAATGTCTGAATTTATTGATTCATTGGGACTCCAGCGATCGGAGCAATTCGTTTGAGGTTAATCAACTATAGCTGCCAACAGGACGAATCGAACTGCTTTGGCGTCATTAAATGAATATCAAAAACTATAAAATAATTCAGTTAGGAAATAATTTATATAAGTAGAAGTCCAGAAGCAAACAGCTGAAATATAGAAATATATCATATAAAAAAAGTGCATCATTTGTGGCAAGACAGATGACATTTTTGATCAATTGTGCAATATAATGTTCAAGGTATCCAAATATTTGATGTCTGTTATTATTTCTTATAATAAGGTTCATTATTTCACTTTTAGCATGACAAAAATAATAATTGCTCGGTTCCAACAAATGCACAGTTCTCATTTACACTTCCCTGATACACAATTAATTAAAGAAAATTTATGTTGACTTGCTTCGATATTCCGCTGATGCACTTAAATAATCGTATAAAGCTTGCGAGTAAATTATTTTGATTCAGCTTTGCTCAATGGAATGTAGAGATTTTGGCAATTAGCTTTCTAATAAAGACGCTGGATCTGCATCTGTTAATTAAGGCAAACATTTTGCGAGAATATTTGTGCCACAACGCATGTTGAAGATAATGTTCCGAGTTCGAGTTTTGCTTATCGATTTGGCTCCAATTTCGCCTGCATTCTAGGGCGCACAAGCGCACACATGCAGGTTGCCTAAAGTTGTGCTATTAATTAATTAAATTTTGACTATGACCATGCAATCTCTCCACCCCCATCTCCATTCACGTCCCCCCATTCCGCAGGCACTCGTCCTTTTGTCTTGGCTTTGTCCCTGCCCATGTCTGTGTCCGAGTCCTGTGTCTGTGTGTTGTCGCCGGCATTGTCGCTGCACAAGTTCTGGTGCACAATTAATCCTTATTAATTATATGCTGCCTGTGGATTTATGGCATGTTTTGTGCGTTGGCATTTGGCCAACACGCACACACACGAACTCACGAGTGGGTTTCTGGGCCAAGTCAGTTGCAAGTCGGATTCTCCGCAGCGGAGACCCCCGCCGTTAAGCGGGCTATTGCTTTGCCGGGGCCTCGAGATCCAAGAGGGGGCATTATCTTCTCCCCATATCCCACACTAGGTTTCCCCCACTTCAGATCCCACTTCCGATCCCTCCACCTGCTGCAGTTGACAGCTGAGACCCCGATGGCCAATGGAGTTTCCCGACTCACGTCATTACCTAATCTGAGGACAAAGGACTCCTTAATTGCTCTCACCCACATTTCAATTTGCTTAGATGAAGAACGAGTCGGCCTGTGCGATTTGAACAATAGGTCATAAATAATCCCCGCCTGTAGACAAGTTTTTACACATTTTGTGGACAATATGGCAAAGCTGAGAGTCTTCGAAAATCGAAAAATGATTGTAGTAGTTGTTCTTTTCATTCGCAGAAATGCGAAAAATTGGAACCGGGTTCGTTCTGTCTCCTGAACATCTTAAATTCCTTTGAGGCTAAGTTCCATAAATATTCTTTGCTAGCAAGTTTTCGCACTACAGGGACTCCCATTAACATAATGTCTCCGATTTTTACATGTCAACATACATATCCGCTTTTATTCCAAAAGGGAGAAAGTAGAAGTATCTTGAAAATATTTCTAGTTAACACTTCCTGCAACAAAGTCTCAAATTAATTTCCTTTAATTCCAGCTTGCTCGATGGGAGGACATTCAATAGACAGAGGTCTTGGACAAGCAAACAAACTGAAGTGTTGGAGGAAAAATGCTAATCACTTGGCTTGCGTTAAGGTGAAACATGATAATTAAGTGTAAATTGCAGTAAATTCAGATGCAAAAGGAATAAGCAATTAAGGAAAGTGCTTAAAGTAAGGCACCAAAGGTACTGAGGTAGCACAGGGGAAAATAAACTGTGGTCTACATTATGCCATTATATAATTTAATTACTTACACACAACAAATATAACAAAGGTAACAATTGGATGAGTGAACCTCTTGGGCTCATATCAAATCTATTTATTTTAATTTATATTTAAACGAAGGGTCACTTGCACTGTAATACCTATAAATAACACTCTTACAAAAAATAATCCGCAATCTATCCTCTGAGTGGTAAGCTCGGTTGCCGTGAAAAAAGGAGAAAATCAATGTTCACAAATAATGCGGTTAGTTTATACACTTTTTGCACTTTCCCCTCGTCCTGTATCGTCCAGTCTCGCTGATGTTTGAGAGCAATCAGGGCGGTAAAATAGATTGTCATTATCGGCAGCGGGGTATTGGCCGATTTGCTTTTTTCACGCGGCCGAGTTGATTTTTTCCGTATTTGCATTTCATTTAAAATCAATTTAGCAATCAGTCAGGCGCATTTTGTTAAACAGTAATTAACATAAATCAATTTGAATGCGGATTGGGTGTGGAAAAATGTTTATCCAGCGACCTGATGAGCTCGTAGTCTACATTAATTAGGCCGACTGAGAGGGGAGATTTAAGAGAGATTGAATGGCAAAAGAATTAATATCTAGCCGACTTTAAGCTGATTTTCAGTCCTGTTGGGTTAAACTAATGCTTTTTTTTGTCACATATTCTGCTTCGAATTGCCCCTTTGCCATGGTCAATAATTTGTTTGACTTTTTATGATTCGCCAATAAATTTTTAATTAGTTCCAATAAAGGCAATTCCAAAAACGCGAAAATTAATTAAACTTTAGCAACATACAAAGACTATAGAAATATCTATTTCAGCGTTTTATGGAAATTCCTAATAACTTATTTATTAGTTTGCAAAAAATAGTACACTGATTTTGTGGCCTTTTTGTTTGTAAACTGTCAAATACTTGGTACACTATTGGCCTTTCAAAAGTAAAAAATATTCCATGGTCGTGTGAAAAAGTTCATAATTAATTCGCAGAGTGTCAGGAAAATAAAGCAAAGAAATGTGGTTGAAAATTTCCCCGCTGATAAAATCGATTAGCTGTGAAAATGTTGAGGTTGAATAGTTGTTAATTATAGATGCTGATATGCGGAGCACAAATCATTTGGCTAATCATTTATTTACCCCGAATGTATGTACTTACCGCAAATATAATTTTTAAAGTTTCTGCTTCCGAGAAGGAACTGTCAGCAATTGCATTTGAAACAATATTCCTTGCATTATGTGAAAATCTTTGCTACGCCCACCACAGCCAATATTTCTGGGAAAACACCCAACAAAGGTCATATCTTACATTTAGCTTCGAGATGGAGCAACAAAAACAGACACAGCCACGGTTCTGTTTTCCACCATCCCAGCCCCGGCAGCACCGTCTCAGTTTTCCCATTTTTCTTGTGACCGGCAACCGGAGGAAACTTCGAAGGCAATTTACTTTCGAATCACACGACTTGGGCGAGTGCAGTGCCATTAAGTGCAATTGTATTGCATTTTCGAGACAAAACTCTCGTCGCATATGTCGTTTGCGATGCCACATATGTATGTACTGTAGGTACCCGAAGGATGTGGACCGGGCACATTACAACTAAAAACAAAAGTGTGAAACAATTTAAAGCCCCGGCTGAAGCTGGGAAAATATGGTATGGCTCGGAGTTGCGGGGCTTCCCCCATGAAATATCCATTGTAAATAACGTTCACCTACGCACCTCTAACACTCGGCTAATGGCAGCAGCCGTTGATGGCGTTGTTTTTCCCATCTCTCGAGCCACTTTCACTTTGCTCCCCATACCTATGCATATATGTATAGGCACGTCCTAGGAGCAGGGGACAGGAGCGGCGGTAAAAAATACTCGTACTTCAAGTGTTCGCAATAAATTCCTTTAAAGCTTTTAAGCCGCAGCGCAAAGGGTTGGCGAAGGAGCATGGCGAGCTGGGAAAGAACACCATAGGCAGGGCTCTGAAATTACTTAAAATGCGCTTTTAGGGTTAAGCTTAAGCAGTGCCTCGCTGCATCCATCATGGGGCGCTTAGGCACTTAAGCACTCTGGTTAGACCCTCGAGGTCGACCTTCAGGGCCATCTTGGAGTGCTGCCTGTCCATCGCCAAGATGTGTTTTTATGAGAGGGAAGTCGAAAGGCCTAGATGTAATTTTATGAAAGCAATTTTACATTGCTTATAATGGCTTATAAAAGATGATTTTATTTATTTCCATTTTAATAGCAAACAGAGCGACTAATGCTAATATAATAAATGATAATACTTAAACTTAGAGCTGTGAACAACTTTACACTTCTTAACTAAAAGTATAGCTAATCACTATTCAAATAAAATTGCTTGTGTTCACAGTCCTATGCTAACCTTTAAATAACTAAGAAATAAAAAAGGGCCAAATGAAAACAAATGAACAAAACCTTTACATTTTTATAATATTCGAATATAAACAAAAGATACAGGACAAACTTTAAAAGTGGCCCAACCTAGACGACATTCCCCTACACATTTATAAATATAAGTATTATGCAATTCTATGGACACAGGTGAGGGTAGTGATAAATGAAGTCATATACTTCCTTGGAAAGTTAAGTAGAACTGCATGACATGAATGGAAAACGTACTGAGAAATGATTTACTAGGTGGAATATGGAAAATGATATTTCTCTAATAATTTACCGATACACATGCAAGGTAAAAGCTCTCTCAGTCATAAGGACACAGGACTTGGTGTTTGAACGGCAGCAAACCCGATAGCAAGCTGTAATTAAAATCAAACATAATTTTTGACTTTGGCTTAATTTTCCACAATCCTATTTAATCCCTTCACACTTGGACAGGAAATCACACAAACAAGCTTGTAAATATTATGCCATTTTGATAGCCTTGAACAGCGATAGGTGACATTTCTCCGGCCATGTCGAACAATGTAAGTCTCAATGCATTTCTGCTGCCTTTGTGCTTAATTGTAAATATTTTGCCACACACCTGCTACCATGGATTCAGAGGTATATATGCACAGAAACAAATTTCTGGAGTTAAGTGGTACTCAAAAGAATATTGCACAATGTGCAACCAATTCTACTAATATTGTTATTTAAATGATAAGCCTATGTAATAAAATAACACTTCCCTTATCGCCTTTTCAGAATTACTTAACTTTCCTTAAGTTGATTTAAAGGCTTGCCGAAAATTTCTCTCAGTAAGCTTGCACAGGAGCGCTTGTATGTCTGCTTCAAGGACTTTGTTAGCCATTGATTTTGGCCTCTAGGTGCTAAGATTACACAAATTGCAATTTATTTGTTTGGCCAACCAAAGCCAATGCTGGAATCGCTTATACAATATATCCCAGCCACCTACCTCTCTCTGGCAGCAGCCATCCCTGTCTCGCACTGATTAATATGTCTTGCGTTTTGTGTATTTGCCTTTGTGTTTATGTTTGCATTTAACTGGCAAACTGGATTGGAATCGCAGCGAGGCGACAATCGGGGCGGGGGGAATGGGGCATACCGCCCACTGTATCCCGGCTGTGCCACACCTGCCCCGCACCTTTCCGCAACCAGACCGGATTGAGATATGCATGACCTAGACAAATATTGTGCGTTTGCAAGCACTTTGTCATTGGAGCTGCTCGGCTGCTCTGCTGTCCTACAGCGCCCTGCACCAATGGACACATTTGTTATTTTGAAATATTTTGTTGATTTTGCCGAAGAAGATTCTCCTCGTTCGCTCGCATTTGAGGTTTTCATTTGGCTAAAAGCGGAGACGGCACACAAGGCAAACCCATTTCTCATCTCTCTTCCTTGCCAGCTTGCCAGCTTTCCCAGCTTTCCCTGAGTGACACACTAATTGTCCTGCATTCACCGTTTGGAATTGGTTTAACCTGGCGTATGAGTGATTTAATAATGAATTATGGCCTCTGATTTATTTCGCATTCACAATCTGTAATGGATTTATGTCGCCCCTTCTACCCTGTCTGTTCCTTGTTCTATCTTGCTGCAGTTCTATTTGCCTGATTGCCAAAACTGGCAGGAAGGAACGTTAACGGAAGGCTAAAGCAATTGCGGCACATTTGCCGGACGGCACTGTGCCAAGAAAAATAAAAATGCCGCCTAGTTCTTGGCGCAGCCGCCAAGGAAGAGCTCCGAAATTAGTGCTTCGGGGTGTGAACAAAATGCAAATATTACACAGCTCATTAAGCCTGAATTGGATTTGTGCACCCCGGAATGTAGCGTCCAAAAAAATGCAAGCTTGGCATCCAAGTCGGTGCCAGCCGAAAGTGGAATTGAAAAGTAGAAAGTCCCTATGGCCAAGAGTTTAGCTTTATTGCTCTATTTATTTACGACTTTACAACTGACCCCTGAAACAAATTAGCTTCGCATTAGGAAATCGGCCAAATAATTACTAAACTAATAGTTTGCTTTTAAAGTCCCTTTTTAAATTTCAGAACAGGAAGCAAAGAGGGGGAATACAAGATTAATTAATGAAATGAAAACATATATAAATTTAAAAAAAATGCAATATAATATCTAAAAAACTGTACTTTAATAAGTAAAGGAAAACCATGTTCTTATACTTACACCCAATTTGTTCTGGTCTGACAAGGACAGTGTCTCGAGCTCCGCAAATCCCTATTCAATTGGCCTGCTCTTTCCGTCAGGTTTCCGAGGTCGTACCATTATTCCCTCTAGTTAATTTATAATGCCCGACTTCAATGTTAATTTACGTTTAATGAATTTTAATTGGGCCTTCCTATTGCCAACAACACGTGGACCGCAAACGGCTCCCCCGTTGCCACCCGACAAAATTGACAAATTACATTCGGTTCGCAGGATCCGCCGTCTAAAGTGACGGGGAGAAATGTAGTCCGGTCGGGGGACCTGGCGCATTTTGGCCATGTCCTGGGCCTCTGCCATTTCAGTTCATTTTGTCGCCGCTGCTGTTTGTTGTTTTGTTTTCCATTCCATTTTATTTTACTTTTTTTTTTTTTGTTGTTGGAATTGTTGCTGTTGGTGCCTTGAAAGGTCTAAAATCGCGCTCTGTGTGTATGTGTGTGCTCTCGCCTAATCAAAAATTTCAAACACGTTTTATATTGGCAACGCAAAAGTCATTTATTCAATTTGCAAACCAGTTTTACGTTGCGTAATCTAATCAAAAAGGTTGCGACTCAACTCGACTTCACTAGCAGCGATAGCTGGCCGAGGGTACAAATGTATATGGCTTTATATGGCAGCCAGATCCTTGGCCCCTTGCCAAAAATAGCTTAAGGGGCAGGGGACAGGGGAGAGGGAAAATGGGAAGCGGCAGGCTCTCCAAAATAGCATGTAGCTGTACAGAAACAAAAATAAACAAAGTCCCAAAAAAAGTTTAAAATGCTGGAAACTAAAATAGTAAATGGCTAACGTCATGGCAGGACATCGCTGATTTATACCGAAAGGCATAGGAAATATGCTATAGTGAGTTTATGTACATAACATACAAGAATATAAATATAATCCCAATAAAGCTTAATATCATTAAATGTGCATTAAAATTTAATTGATAAATATTTAAGTAAAAAGAGACCTATTTTTGATGAAAAAGAAATTTAAACTTCTTGGCAAGTACTATAAACATTAGAGTCAAATGTGTCGCACTAGGAACAAATAAATAGTTAAATACATAACAAAATAAATAAATAAAATATTTTGTGCATTTCAAAGAGCATTTTTACTGAAAGATCTTTGACCAGTTTGAGGCTTCACCTGAACCAAGTTCTATGATTTATTCTTCTGTTGCACTTCAAGAATATATTTGTTATAGATAAAACTTATTTAAGATCCAAAGACCGTAAGGAATACTTTAGACATAATCTTATTAAATAAATTGTTAAAGATCCCATTTTCTTAACCGGTTGCATTTTCCATTGAAAGTAATAAAAGTATCTTTACGACCGAACTCAATCTGCTACTTAAACTTTATTATGAGCTGAACTCTTTAAGCAACTTGCCGCCCAAACGGTTGAGGGCAGTGCCAGTCCGCATGTAAATGCAATAAATCGCCGTCTGAATGCACTCGGCTACTGTCCCAAGCCCCGGAATGAGCATCCCCAGACACTCTGGGGGGCACAGGGCCGGCGGCTGCTCTAACACGCGGAACAGACGGACTCGGGCCCCGATTAGCGCTGCGAACATGAAAAACAGATATGCTAACGTGGCAAACAGCCGCAACAATCGGAGGTAGGTAGACCTGCCACGCCCCTCGGCGGCGGCGCTGGGCGGGGGCGAGCCAATAAAGTGTTTAACATTTTCGCCCGTACATTTTAATGGGGAAATGAAACAATTTCGGTGCCAAAGTGAGCACAGCGGGAGGGCCCTGTGTGGGGGGAGGTGCGAATGGGTGGCGGAGGGGGCGTGGCGGCCACGCCTATATGCAGATTAAGCGCGCATTTAACAATTTTACGCTGCATACATTTAGGCGGCGGCGGCGGCGGCACAGTGAGTCCTCAGTCACGACGGCTGCATCAATAAATTAAATGCAGATTTCCATTTTCGAACATGCTAGCAGCACGCAGATCGGATTCCGCGGAGCTCGGCTCAATATCACGGCCCTTGGCGCGCCATCACAGCAGTTAGGCGGAGCGAGGAAATTGTTGCATGCTGTTAATTATTTTGCCCAGGTTTTTGTGTGCCGCAACTTCCGCCGGACACTTCCTCGTCCATTCAGAGGAGCGGCGACTAATTGAAATAAAACATGCCCGCTTCCTTGTTTAATTAAATAAGGCCGCAGTTGTTTCGGGCAATGATTCCGATTCCGAATCGAGTCCGCCTGCATGTGCAGCTCCAGCTCCGACTTCGGCGGCATTTATAATTCGCCTTAATTGCCAGGGAAATTGCATTGAACAGGCGAGAGTGTGGGCCGAAATGTCATTTTGCAGTGGCAGTTCCTTTTCCGTTCGCTTTTAATCAACTTGATGCCTCGTATTCCCAGAAATCAAATGCTAAAATTCCACGCTCAAAAGGAAAGGTGGGATTGAGCAAACTCTTCGATTCCATTTTGCGGGAGGCGTGAAATGTTTGGCAACACGAACAACCCAATACGGGCACTGGGAGCACAGTTTAAAGCTCTTTTAAGGATTATTTTGTAATTTAAAAAGAAAAAAATATATATTAACTAGAAATCATTTTGATGAAAAACACAATTAAAAAGATCAAGTTAAGTTTTGATAAAAATCTCCAAAGCAGAAGAACTATCATTCGAATTTCGCTTTCTATCATGACTGGGAGATTGAAAAGAGTCAAAAGAAACCAAATTTTTATTTATCTGATTTACTTAAATAGTAAAAAACATCATGAAAAGTACGATGGAAGAAAATGTCGCGTGCGACAGTGATTAAAATGCAATTAAAAAAAAAACTACCTAATATTTTTAAGACAACTCAAATACATTATTAAGATGAATTGATATATAATACATAAAAATTAATTGCATTAAAATTGTTCATCTAGTTTCGCTGAAATCAGTGCTTGAACTGGTTTGTGAAGAAGTGACTGTGTCGCGTGCGAATATCTTACATTTTTGTTATTATTTCGAAAACGAACAATTGTCCAAGACCTTAACACCAAATATAGTGCTAACCAAGAGCTATAAGTTAAAATTTTTTAAAATTAAAATTAAGTCTTGGTAAGTACATGTTTTTTTTATTTTGAATATAAATAGATACACCAAATGTTACCATTTCCAGGAATTGATTTAATGTCTAAGGCAGACTTTTTCTTTAAAGAGAACCTATATTCGGGTGCATTTATTTCCCAGTGTACTGAGCAAGTGAGATATGTGCCGGACCTAGATAAGATCCATGGAAGCACACAGACAGACATTGGCGCAGCTCTTGGGCTAACCAAATCCAATTGGCCAACATTCGTATGCGATTTCAAAAACGAAATCTGGTAATGGAAGGGTGAGAATCGGGGCCAGGAATACGTGTGATAAATAAGGCTTTCGAGCGGGCCGGTGTCCTCACCGTTGACCGTTTACCTGGCAGCCATGCTGACCACCCCGAAAACTTCCAGTCAAAGCAAACTCGAGCAGGACAACAATTTTCCTTTCGCCATTCGCTTTAGCATTTTCCCCTCTTTTTTACTCGTTTTTTCTGTGCAGGTTTTGGGTTTTGTGGTCTCCGCTTTTCTCGGTTCGCTTCGGTTTCGGACCCAGCTTTTAGTGAAATTTGCATTTTGCTTGATTTACGGAAAGATTTGAGGCTATTGCAACGCAACTTTGATGTGTGTATCAATTTACCCAAGTGTTAAGGTTAAGGATTCAGATTGCATTCGCCCGGCTCGCTTGTTGTTTGTCCTGCCAAACATTTGGTTATTGCAGGAGGGATTGCTTTTCGAAGGCGGAACTTGTCCGGACGGAGAGCAAACGCTGATAGAATGACCGCACAGATAAGTCAATTGGCATTGCATTTGATTGCAGGTGCTTCAGTCGGGTGAGCTGGCATTGCGGGAAAAATAGAGTCGAACGATGGTTAGCTCGAATAAAACGAATTTGTTTTGTCAATTGAATGCATCCTAATTACAAGTCTAGACTCTAGACCTATTGTTGGACGAATTGTTTATTATTAAGGGAGAAAGTGTGGATTTTTCCTTCCCAAATTTGTTTGCTTAAATCAGGAATAGGCACCATTTTCAAATGGATAACTTTTACAATTTACAATTCTAAAAATCTCGCCATACGTCTCCGCTGCTCATTGCTCTTAGTCTTAATTGGTTGGCTTTACCCCCGCGGTATGCAAATAGTTAAGTTCGTCCCCAGCTCAAATCTTTCGGATACATCGCTTTATGGCCACCCCTGGCATAAATCCGGCGAAAAAACGTTTCATACTTTGTGGCTGTAATTTGCTTGAGCGCTCTCTTAACGACTTTTCTCACAAAAGTCGTAACCTGCCAGGCAGACAAACGCCGGAGGAACAGACGCGCGGGCAGGCAGACGAGGGACAAACAAACAAACAAACGACTTAAGTGCAAACAATTAAAAGACAAACAGCTCGCACACAGCAAACACCCGCGCAGTCACATGTCAGGGCACTCATACAGATGCGCAAACAAAGAATCCGCAGGAGCAGCGTAGGGAGCAGGATGTTTGGCGGCAAAAGTTTTCCTGCCGGCCCAAAAGTCGAGCCGTGACATCTGAGTCGGAGTTTTAACTTTTCGGGTTTCCCATTTTGGCACACACTTTTCCGACTCAGATTAAAAAATGGAAGTTTGACAGGAGGCGGGGCTGAGGCAAGGACTTGGCCAAGCCGTGGTTTCATCAGCTAATCAGGTGGAAGAATTCGCCTGGTACTTGGGATTTGTTTAAGTTTCGAATAAAGTCAGCAAACAATTTCCCTCTCTTCAATTTACACCCTTAAATAAGTTTAAATCCTCCATGATGACATTATGTTATAGAGCTATTTTAAAGCACATATTTCGCACAAAAAATTAATCAAATTAGTGAGGGAGATATTTGAAATAAAACCCACAAGAACTCTTTCATATGTCTGTAATTGTAAGAAAAGCGAATTCTTTTCAAGTGTCTGCCTTTTAAAATTTATGAAGTGACGAAAGGGTGCTACTGTCGAAAATAAGCTTTGAATTTAAATGGCGTTCCCCGTTTTGCGATTCCCTCACCTTCAGAAGGCAGAGGCCTTTCAGTCGTTCTTTTCTGAGAATTTCTGGCTTTTGTTGTATTAAAAAACCACCTCATTCCATTGCATATTTTCGGTGAGGAAAACGTGTCAGCGTCTTCTCGGTCTCGGCCTGTCTTCAGCCATTTGGGAGCCTCGCTTTTCGGGCATGTCATTCAATCATTTCCAGAGGTGGAGCCTTTCGCATTCCTGGTATTAAAATGCCCGACAATCTGCTCGTGTTGGAATTTTGATTTTCCAGGTAACGTCAACGGGGAACCGGGGTTGAGGCTGGGGCTGGGGCTGGGGCTGGGGCTAATCTCCCGACGACCACCAAACCGCACATTAGCACAACGGGGAATCCCAGCGAGCCGGGACGAGCTGCACAGGATGCTCTGCAAACATTTGGGCCTGACAGCGGCCAAAAAATCGTGCATTGATGATGATAGCGTGCTGGCCCCAGCTGACATCGCCATGTCCGTCGACCATCGTTCCTTGCATATTCACGCCGCATTAGCGCGGCGTCCTGCCAGCCGGACGCAGAACGGCGCATTTCGGTTTAGTTTGGTCCTGGTCGGGGGCCTGGTCAGCGGCTTGTGGCGGCGGCCTGCTCGCTCGATGCTTTTGACACGATCTACTGATTTCCGTCCCACCTGCACAGGACGGACCTCCGCTCCGAAGGGCGGAGGTGCAGACGGAGGAGGAGGCTCTGCGAACTTGTGAGCTAAACGTATGCTAATCGGCTTGTTTGACGGAGGAGGAGGAGTCGCGGTGGCGGTTGACGGTTAAGGCTCGGCGGTGCGCCGTTGAAAAGCATCAACTGTTTGCGGCATTAGGACAGCCTCGTATCTGCACATGGCAGCAGTAACCTGGCCCCAGTTGGGATAAAACTATGCCCAGAATAGCTTTTAAATGTCTCATTCAAAGCTTTTCGAGCATGTACAAAATATTTAAATTAAAATATATAATACATTCTCAGCCGGAAAATTCAATGAATATGAAAAATTAAGGATTATGTGTTATAAGTTACCATACCATTGTTCCGTGTTTATAAATGTAGAGTTTTGTAAAGTTTTTTGTTTTTATTTAATTCATTTTTGACATTGCATGTAAGAATATAGAACATCGCTCCCTTGAATAAATATTCTGCATGTAAGGGTGAAAAATAAAGTTGCACCCTCGCTGCCTGTGAGAAATAATGTATTTTATTAGCATAATGAAGTCATAAACATTACAACAGTTAACCCGGCCAAGTCAACAAGTCAACAGCAAAGATAAAATCAGGAATCACCCACGTTAACTTTTGTTCCCTTTCTCTCTCTCTCTCTCTCTCTTTTTACTATCTCTTTCTCTCTCTCTCTCTCTCTCTCTCTCTCTCTCTCTCTCTCTCTCGCCCTGCAATGCGTGATAAGCGATCGCAAAAAAGAAGGGGAACCCCATTTACATGCAACGCACTATGGGGCCAACGACCACCTTATGTGGCCAAAACCCATTTTTTAAAAGTCGTTA
>JAEIHY010020139.1:0-12826 GCA_018904565.1 Drosophila tsacasi | reverse complement strand
GACCAAGAATAAAATGCGTATTCATTAATATATGTACGTATCGTAACGTAACGTTAGTATTCTTATTTATATTCTATTAAAATCAATACAGATTTTAAATAAATTTGTTTTAAATGTCTACTATTTCCTGAGCCTGTTGAATTGAGTTGTTGATATTATCCATAATGATCTTTGGTATTATGATTTATTATGGAATCCTTTCGTTACTGTTAAAACAAATAATAATAAATTAAGAAAAACATTTTTTTTAATTACATATGCATAGTTTAGTTTCCATGAAATTGAAAACTATAAAATAATTTTAAAATATTTATAAGATGAAAAATTAGCAAGGAAATGATTAGTTCTTACATATGTATACAATATATTATTTCAAGGATTCAAAAATAGATAAGGCTACTAAAAATATATTACAATAATTCTAAAGCTTAATATTTTTAGGGTTTGATAATGGATAACTCTATAAACATATTTATTTCAGGAGTTTTTCAATTCAACTCCATAATATTAAAAAATCACATAAGTATAATGAAACTTTGGATTTAAAGATTCAAAATCCCATTACTTATAGGGAAATAACATATAACATCTAGTAAACCCCCTTTTATTTCACTTTTCAAGTACTTTTCATCCACTTTTCTCCAATTCCCCAACTATTTCCTCGTCGTCTGTCATCGTTTACATGGCAATTAAAGATATAGCTTTACAACTTTATATTTTTAACTGTGGCGATATATGTATGAACATATAGACTATATCGAGGCGCCCATATAAACCTCGATTGCTTGGCAAACAAATATCTGGACAATGGGGCACATCGTGTTTGAACAAAACTATATGGTTTGTGTGTGTATGGAGAATAAAACCCTCAAATCAGGACGGTAAAACATGGATTGGCGGGCACTTGAGGTTGGAGGCTAGGATCCGTTGTTATGGCCGTGGAAACATAATTTTACAGCCACTAATTGCGTAATGCACGCATATGTGCAATTACTTAATTAGCCCGGCAATTGCAATTAAAGTACGTACAAATCGAAAGCGGCCCATAAAGGAAAAGGGGTTTTTCTTGGCCGAGAAACTACTACCGCTAATTGCTTACCTGGTTAAAGGGGGCGTGGCTTACTACCTGCCAGCCATCGCAGCGCGGTGCGAGAAAGAGACGAACGAAAGCGACCGAACGAACGCAAGCCATCTTGAATTTTGAACGCGCAACGGAAATGAGGGTTAAAAAAGGCCTCCTAACGGTCGGTTGCATGGGCCAGAAAGAGACAACCAGTGTGTGCGCGCGGGCCTTCGGTGGTTGTTTCTGCCTGAGCCGCTCTGCGCCCGGTTTATCTGCTTCTGTTGCTTTCCGTGGGTTTTTTATCAGTCACTTCAGTACGTGTTCGACTTGCGTACTGACTTGACGTAGTCGCCAGCGCAACGGAATATTAATTAAAAAACAGAAAGAAGAGATCTTTAAAAATTCAAACGCGTTAGTGAGTGCCGAAAAAACACAGTGAAATCGATAAATCCTTTGTGCATATGCATGGGTGTGTGCAGATTTGAACTACACATCACTAGAAAAGTGCTAACTGTAAAATTGACAAAGAGGAAGAGAAACACAGGAAAAGAGAGAGAAAATAAAACAAGTAACAAGTTAAACGCATAAAATGTGCAATTAAAGATTGTCTTAAAAAACCAGGAGAGAAGGCATCAAGACAACGAGCAAGGGAATAAGCAGCGAAGGGATAGCGAAAAGGGATTAAACGCATAGCTGGATCATCAAGGCAACGGAGCAGATATAACCTCAAACATGGTTTCCCACTACTACAACACACTGCCCTACACGCAAAAGCACAGCGCCGCCAATCTGGCCTACGCCTCGGCGACGGGTCAGCCCTGGAACTGGACGCCCAACTACCACCACACGCCGCCGAACCATCAGTTCCTCAGCGATGTGGACTCCTCGCACGCCGCCCACCATGCGGCGGCCGCCCATCAGATGTACTACAACTCCCATCACATGTTCCATTCGGCGGCGGCGGCCAGCGCCGGAGACTGGCACTCGCCGGCCTCCAGCACCGCGGATAACTTTGTCCAGAACGTGCCCACCTCGGCGCACCAGCTAATGCAGCAGCAGCACCACCATCACCATGCCCATGCCCCGTCCAGCAGCTCGGCGAGTTCTGGAAGCAACAGCAGCACTGGCAACCCGGCCACCCAACTGAACGAGACCAACAGCAGCATCGGCGGAGGAGGAGGCGGCGGTGGCCCCGGCTCAGAGGGAGGTAATCCCTCGGCTCCGTCCAGTCACCAGCAGCAACATATCGCCGAAGGCTTGCCATCGCCACCGATCACTGTCTCTGGCTCGGAGATCTCCAGTCCAGGTGCTCCTACGTCCGCATCGTCGCCGCATCATCACTTGGCCCATCATCTAAGCGCTGCCGCTGCTGTCAACAACAATAACAATAGTCCATCCACCCACAACAACAATAATAACAACAACAACAGTGTGAACAACAATAACAACAGGACGTCGCCATCGAAGCCACAGTACTACGAGTGGATGAAGAAGCCCGCCTATCCAGCGCAACCACAGCCAGGTGAGTGTTCCAAAGAAAGAAAGAAGAGCTAAGCTAGTAATTAATAAGAAAAGCAGGATAACTTTTATAGGATCTTTATTGATGGTAGAGGGGTTTCCCTGAAAAGGAAATATATTTGAGTTTCATTTTAAGAACTTAGATAGATGGATGGTTGGTTTTTATTAAAGATTTTGTTGCTAATGAAAGCAGTCACTTATTCTTATGTAAAACTACTGAAAGATAAGAAAATATTCAAAGAAAACAACTATAGAATCATTATTAAAAAACTTGGATACTTTAAGAAACAGATAGAAATGAAATACTTTACATTTTGAGGTCGATAAAGTTCAATTGATTTGATTGCTAAGCTAAAAAAAAAAGAGATAAATCTGGTTAACTTTTGATAGAATTATAATTATAATCATATTTTTAATAAGGTTAAACATTATTAGTTTCAAAATGCAATCTTGTAATTTAATTTTTTAAATTTACCAATCTGTACATACATATTATTCAAGTTTCACAAACTTCACCCAAAAACCCAGCTTGTCTTTTTCTCAACGCCACCTCTTAGTCACTCGGATCAATTTGAGATACATATGTATGTATTTCCCATAGTGGCATGACCTTCGATTCCTCCTGGCCTGCCTTTTTTTTTGGTTTTTCCCGCATCCGCCTCGATATATGGTATACAAATTTCGTAAATTCCATATATATTTTGGAGGCACAGTGCAGTGCATTGTCTGTCCCGTCAAGCTCGTGCTGTTCGCGCTTCTCCCTCTCAGTGTCTACCTATATTATGTGTAGGATTTTATAAGAAATCGTTTACCTGCCACGGATCCAAGTCCAATGGCCAATTAGCTCATAAAAATCAAATTCTGGCCAAGCTCCATTTTTATGATATTCAGTTGAGGTCGACAGATCCCAGATTCGACGCCTTGATTTATGGGCATGCCCTTTACACCGGTCTGTGAGCGAGTGTTTGTTTGCTTGCCCCCCATCTCTCTTTCTCTTTTAGTCTCTTTCTCCCTCTCTCTTTGACTAATTTTGTATCGTAAATCAATTTAACTATAAAAATTCCTAAATGCTTTGATCAACTTTTTCAAGAAATACCTTCCAATATTTAATAAAAAGTCTAAACAAAGTGCGGATGAGGAAAAGAATGAATGAAGTGCAAGGAGATCGGAGATTGGATCAAAGCCGGTCTCACAGCAATTAGCATTGTGCGAGTGTGTAATGGCGGGGTTTCTTATTGTTTAAATTTTAAAGGTGTTTATTTGGGTTTATTTCTAAAATTTACATTAATTATTGTGAACAGAAATATTACAATAATTTATTTGAATAGAAAAGAAAAAGATACAATTTTCTTATCCAAAGAACCAAAAGTTTTAAATTTGTATATTATTTTATTGATACTGCATTTGAGCCTTTTGTTTTCTGTTTTTACTACCCGTTCACACCTTTTGTGTTTGTATAAATTTCGTTCTATTTATGCACAATATTTTTACACAAGTAAATTTTACTCATAAAAAACATGTTCCAAAAGCAAAAGATCAAGATTTTTCCTAAGCCAATTTTGTGCAATTTCCTTCCTCTTTGTTTACATTTTTCTTGATTCTCCCTATAAAAAAAAATAAATAAAAATAATCAACAGCAATGCAAATGTCAATGCAGTACTCACAGAGACACACAAAAACTCGAAAGGCGAATAAACACTCACGATTTACGACCCCTGGGCGCATGTCAAGAAGAATATGAAGAAGGAGGAGCAGAAGGGGTAAGACGGCGATATCGACAATATCGCCGATATCCATTAAGCCCATAAAATCTGTTGGTATGCAATTAACGTTTATGGCCCATCGCTGGTTGCTGTTGTTGTCGCTTAATCCAGCCGGTCAAGCCGACAAGGCAACTTAAGTTTGCTTTATTTATTATTCAAAAAACTCTGTTCACCTCTCTTGTTTGGGTATTATTTTTTATACTTTTTTTTAGTCTTTGCGATACAGTAAGCGATTGAGTAATTTCACATTTTATAGAAAGGTTTGCAGGAGTAATATGTGACGTTTGATTTAGTAAACTGATCATTTAGCTAACTGAGCTGTTTAAAAGTAAAATTACCAGATTACAGAATTGATTGACTCGAATTTCGCCATAACGAAATTCTCTTCAATCATTATTATTGTTTTATCTTCAAAGATTAAGGTGTTTAATCAAAAAACCTTCCAAGAATTATGTAGTTTCCCATACAATACAAAATCTCTTGCAGAATCAATGAACGCTATTATTTCGATGACTCACAAATATCGTGATTTTTAATGGAATTATAAAAGTTACCAATTTTTTGTTTTCACTTTTTGTGTGTGGGGCATGTTGCAGGGCACGTCAGAGCGGGGCCCACTTCAATTTTGGGGTGTGGCAATAAAACAGCGACAATTTCCACGATTGTCGGTGGATCCAGATGCCTTGTTATACTTTTGTTTCAATGGCTGGCTGGCTGGTGGTTCTGGCAGGTTTTGCGATTAGATTAGCGAGTGGGAAATCAAATAAACGCCCGCCCTGTCAATAAGTCCTGGGTTCTGCTCACCCTCCTCACACTATACTATACTCTCCTCTATATGGTGGTTACGAGTTCTATTTTCTGTTGCTTCAATAATGTACCACCACCACCGAGTGATATGGAAACGTGGCCAAAAAAAAAAAAAATGGAAAAAAAATGGGTAAGAGTTTTTTTGTGTTATCTAAAACGTCAAAAGGCATTGTTGATAAGCGATTCCGTTGCGTTCGCGACGGGCATATTGATTAAAACAATATAGGGCCATAAACCAATAAAAATTAGTATTACTTCCAATAAAAACTAAATAGCGACATTTACGATCAAATCTATGCAATCATTATTAAATGGCAAGAAATTCCAGTTCCCTTCTCGTTTTTATTTCTTGTTTACAACACGTGCGAAAAGAATTTAAAAGAACTAAGGGCAGCTTATAAAATTTTAATCGGTTAGGAATTTTAAAATATTAAATCCTCAAATTTCTTATATATAACTTTCAATATTAACATTATTATTGAACCTTTTATACCCTTTAATGATCTTAAAATTAAATCAAAAGTATTTTAAATGACATTTTACTTAATAGTTCAAATTCCTTAAATATAGTATTCAATATTTACATTATTAATGTACCTTTTATACTCTTATTATAAAGCTTAATCTTGTTTCATAATTTAGTATGCAGTTTAATAACTAACTCATTTTTACACACAGTAACATTTAATATTCTGTTTATAAACCAGAAACCCTGATCTTAAATCAGTTTCTATTTATTCTTAAAATAATTTGCAACCTTTAGTGATTATTACCTACTTATATCTTAATTTTCAAACCCATAATTTATTATCGTTATAATTTCTCCGAGGAAATATTTATTTATTAATCAGCCAAAGCGGGCTCTTATTGGGATTGTCTGTAGATTTTCAGCATTGCCCGTGTTGGGACATAAAAAACTAATGCCACCTGACACATTGAGATTTAATGTGTCAATATGCACAGAAAATTTATATCTAGCCACATAAATAAAACTGTATGGCGGAGAGAAAGGGAGAACAAAAAGGCAGAAAAAAAGAAGATAGAATATATATGGCAAGGCATGGATTTATATTGCATTGAACGCCACATCTGGAATTGTTGTAGGATACATTTCTGGGCTGATTTTGGGGCTGGTCGGCGGCCGGCGGCCCCCGAAGATAAGCCATTAAAAATGGCCACTAGCTGCAGTCGAACTATGGTTCGTTTATTTCTTTTTTTTCCTCCTTATCGACACTATCAATGTTTGCCGTTGACATTTACCCTTCCACAGTTTCTCCCGCTCTTTCCTCGCCATGTGTCAAAAATGAAGTCCAATTTTGGTCGGGACTGATCTATATAGAGAGAGAGAGAGTTTCGTGTTTCGTTCGGTTCGCTGGGTTTGATTGACATCATGGGATTAGCATAGAACCAGCGGGGTTCGCCTCACCATTCCCACCAACTCTGTTTGTCACGGACTTGTTACCATTGTGTCATTTACTTTGGGCTTAGTTGTCCAAATACAGAGCAAAATCATGTTTGGTTCTTTTTTTTCTCTGATATTTGTATTGGCTCTGATATTGGTAATAACCAGAAATTTGAGTCTTGTCGCTGCCAAAGCCCTCGTTGTGTATCTATATATGTATACAGGAATATATATCTGTCTTCATATTTGTATATGTTGTTCAATTTATTTTGATATACCATTCGAGGTGTATCGAGTTTATATTTGAGGCGCCCGGGATTTCGTGAGCTTAATTTGGGTTTTACGGAAAGCTTAGGTAGCAAGGTGATAAATTTAAACGGAAAATGGTTCAAAATGAGCAGGGAAAATGCAGGTAACTAAATTTTAAATTGGAGTTTGCACAGGGGAATATATAGATTTTGATTATTTAAATAGAAAAAGTAACTTAAAAGGAAACCAGGCAATGAAGAATATTCAGAGGGTTTTTTAAATCATTGTTAAGCCAGAAAATATTATTTACTATTTTTTAACCGCCTTTTAATCTATCTTGAATATAATAAACAATGGTTACTGATGAACAAGGTTAGCTAGCTTCATGATTTTCATATTTTAGACAAGATCTTTGGGTATTTTTAACAAAAAGGTAAGGCGCTACCTTAGAGAGCTTTATATTATTATTTATTAAAATGACTTTATTTAACTTCCTATTACTCTTATTATTATTTTTGTATATTCCCCCCTGCTAATGTTTTTTTAATTGAAATCAAATCGCCTTTATTTTCCCCTCCTTTTTTTACAATTATCTTTTACCCAGTCCTGCCTCAAGTTATTTTATCAATGAAAGTAAACAGCAAAGAGTGCGAGAGCGACTAGAAATTGTTAATTATAGCTTACGTTTCCTGTTCAGCCATAAAACATAATATCATAATGGACGAGAAGTGCCAGGTCGAAGCTGTACGCGATATAGCCCATATCTACCACATACTAGGGACCCCGCCGAGGGGCGAAAGCCTTTTGTTTGGGGTCCAACTTGGCCAGCGGACACCGAAATCCGATTGTCAATCAACATTGGCCCACGGCTAAATTATGACAACAAAAAGAGTGTGCGATGATGATGGCTCGGATGACACCTGCTTAAGTCTCAGGCCTAAGTCAACCCACCGATTGATTGAGTGATCGACTGACTGACTGACTGGTGGAGTCGTACGCGTAATGGTACTGGCAGTGGGTGAGGGAGAGCCAAATAAATTCTGATTTCATTTCGAGTTGTTTGGCGATTCCTTTTATGAGGTGACAACATTTACGATACGGTAGCAAAAAACGGAAAGAAAGATTTGCAATTCCCCATATACTCCCGTATATACGGCCAACGTTAATCGCTTAACAATACAATAAAGTAGCAATAATTATAAAAAACTAAATTAAATGCCCCGCCATCGTATAATGAATGACCCATAACCATGAATGAGCCGGCGAATGAGAATGAATATATATGATTGCGCCATATTTGTGATTTTTATGCCCGACTTTGATTAGGATGATTATACGCTTGATGAGCTTCGGATTACTATTGCCTGGGACGAGGCATGGGATTCTCCTGCTGGAGCAATATATATTTTCCTGATTGTGTTTGCGTTTGCAACAGTTTGCTCAGTTTCACCTCACAGTTTATACAAATATTGTTGCACACTGACCCGAGGAGTTTGCCTAGTATAACCCTGCCAGATAAGGGAGAATCGGAGGAGAGGAGGGGGAATACGGAACGGAAACCCTAGAAAATTTATAGTTTGCTCTACGTGAGTTTATTGCATATAATATTTTCTTTAATAGTTTTATGAAGCGCAAATTTACTTTCAATAATGTGCGGTTTATTGAGTTTGCGGTCAACGGTTATGGTTGGGCGCCGTTTTATAGGAATCCATGACGATTAGTTATATGGAATAGAAAATATTCCCTGAGTACTTTTCCTATAAGCTCGTATCTAAAAGTATTCAATTTATACCACAAGTGAAGGGTATTGGAACCCTATATGTATTAGCAAACCAAATTAGAAGGTCAACTACATTGAAGTGAATTAAAGAAATCTCAAACATTATTTTACATTATCAAACCTATTAGATTTATTTAATTTTTATTGCTGGAATTTGAGTAGCATCAAAATGCTCTATTTAAAGACATTAAACTGTAATAGAAATGACAGAAATTATCGATATGCTGATCAATATTAAATGTTTCAATATGAAACCGATAAATTGATATGGAACAAAGAACATATGCTGATCAATACTTAACTGTGCGATATATAAACGATAAATCGATATGGGTCAAAGAACCTAAGCTTGGTTTAAACTATTATTGTTGAAAAACAATTCAAACATTTATAAAAAATAATTGTAAATATATTTTAAACATGTTCGCTTAAAGTACCTATAAGTTAAATAACATTGATTGCTATTTGTTCGATATTAGCGATATTTGTTACCTTAAAATATATTTCGATAAGTTTCGATATATGAAACTTGAAAACATATTCGATATATATTCATTTATATGCTATATGCCTGAGATTTAATCTTACATAAGAGTTTTAAATCATTGAACAATAATACCTACAATCAATCAACCCTAATTTCTGTCTTAACTTTATTAATTAACTATATTTAATCCTTTGTATAATTCTTGTAAAACTCCCAACGAATCGCAGACCTGTGCAGCTCGCCGAACTTAGAGGATCTGAGTGAATTGCTGGACGCAAGCGGTAGGAGGCGGGTCCTTTCAAACGGATACCCATTTTCTCTACTTGTTAACTATTCCATTTTTCTGTTTTTGGCTCTAATGCGATTCTTGTGTTTTGCGTTTTCATTTGATGCATGCAATTATTTTGGGCCATTTTTTGGGGTCGGGGGATATCGTAAACGAGAGGCCTTTACCTTCTCATATTCCTCTATATCATATAGCCATAAATTTTATTGCATGCATCGTCGACATCGTCGACATCGTCGTGGCAAATAATTAACGTACATTTGGAAACAATTTTTTGTGGCCTAAAGAAACGTACGTCTCTCCATCCTCCTTCTCCTTCCATTTGCATTTTTCTATTGCCTGACTCTCGGAGTATTTATGGCTTTAATGGCGACTCATTCGGGCCATAAGCAGCCTACATTTTTTTTTTGTTCCCCCCGATGGCTGCCATTTTTTCCTGGCTATAGTTGCCTCTCTTTCGGCGTTGCCTCCATCTTGCTTGCTCCACCTCTTTGGCCGGACTTGAAGCCATAATAAATAAAACGAGCTTTCTGAGTCAGACTTGGAATTAAAATTGGGGAGATGGAGGAAGCGTGGGCTTGGGTCTGAGTCGTCGGATCCATCGCCGCCATTGCCGGTGTGCCGTAAGGTAACCTAACCCCTTGTCCAAACTTCCCCAGGTTGCGTGCCACGTATACATATCGCTGAACACGTACGAGCGGCATTCGTTTGTTGCACGCGATCTGATAATATTATTATTATAATTTCCACTCCGACTCGCTTTTATATTTTCCTTTTTTTTTATATTTCGCCCATCCTCCTCCTGTCATTTTATAAGGCTGCGTGCCAGGGGCGCGGTCTCCGCGCATCCGGCGATCGGAGGGGGAGCTGCGCTGGTTCTGGTCTCTGGGAGTGGCCTCTGGCACAAAGGGGAGCCAGGAAGAAGAACGTACATTTGCATATACATCTGCATGCCATATAAAATGTTTGCATGTCGCATGTTTCATGTTGATGGTCGCCATTTTGAATTTTCCTTTTGTGTGTTGTAGTCTGGGTTCAATTCCATGCATGTGACTTGGTTATTTATGAACCGGTCTATGGCTTACAGGCCATAAGCCAAGTTAAATTTATGCTGGCCAGCAATTTGAAGCAATTTACTAAATTACAATATCGAATAAAGTTATCATTTCTAAGGCTGTTTCCCACAAGTTTGCATCTAGTTTGGTTTTATAACTTGCAGTATTTTTGCATTGGAAAATAAATTAAAATGATCAAAGCTTTAGCTCTATATTTTATATTTGTGATCATTTTATATGGTTTGAATTTCAAGCTGCAAAATTAATGACTACATATAATACTATTAGGTATTCAAATACCTCTAAATTTACCCTACCTTATATGGTCTCGTAAATTTTGCAACCCCCCAAAAAATCCCCTTTACTTATCCCCTAAAGAAGCATTATCAGCCTTAATTTACAAGCCCACAGAAACCAAAAAGCTCTCTTTCTGTATATAACCCCTTTTGCCATACAATCAAAACCCCTCAAGGACCGGAAACTGTTCCTGTGTAGGCTCTAAGCCGGAAAATAAGGAAAAAGGAGAGAAATAAACGTCAAATCGAATCAAATGATTTTATGATGTAATTTGAGCTAATATTTACGATATAAGAGCAGCTAAAACAGCAGCAAAATGCCAAATAAATGTTATTGTTATATTGTCGCTTGGGTGGTGAGAGACAAAGCAAACATACAGCCAGAGTCAGAGTCAGAGCTGCCCCCTCCTTTTGTATCCCACATTTATGATGCTGGAAAACACAGACTTTGCCAAAAAAGAAAAATAGAAGCAGCCAAGAAAAAGCCAAATATTTCGGCAAACACTTTAAGTTGGTGTGAGTTCCTGAGTGGCACAAGTTGAAGCAAAGAGGGTGTTAAAAAGTCAAGTGTTTGTGGTTTTGCCAGTCCAAATCTCTGGGGTGCCATTGATGAAATTGCTCTTTCCGCTCGCTTTCGAGGATTTCCTTCTCAACTGCCTGGAAAACTTTCGCTTTGAGCTTTAATCTTCAACCACACAAAAACGTTTAAATTCGAGTGAAGCTAACTTATGGAAGTCAGGTAATAAATGTCTCCCAATAGATTTTCCTGACAACACCGAAAGAGACAAGGAAGATGTCACGGGGGGTGTGTTAACACTCAACACCAGTTCAGTGACAAATTAACGCTCCGCGGGGTTGGTGAACCGAAGGAGAAACCACCACTTCTGTGTAGGTACAAGCCATTATATCTCTGACCGTAACTAACCAACTGTATCTGTAACCTAAGAGTTGTAAGTACAAACTGTCCTTGTCCTTGGCCACTGATTTTTCCCCGGAGGCCGGACCACATAATTGGCCAGCAATCAACAGCTGTTCTAATAAGGGAAGAAGATACAAGACTAGAGTAGACCTCAACCTGATATAATTTATGGCCCAAATGATCTTTACTCATGCTCTATTTCTGTTGTGTTTGATATTAGAGGAGCGCATTTGCCGCAGAGGATTTTTCGCTGTTCAAACCAACATTTCCTTTGTCGGCATTCAATGTTTGCACATTTGTACATAAAAGAGTTGCAATTGAGTCTATAGTAGGTCTGCTGGTGTTTAAGCAGGAATTATTAAAGGCACTGAAAGATCTTAGGGGGTTATATATACCAGCAGTAAATCATTAAAAAATATATTGTAGAAGAAGAGTGGAAAAGTATTACTTAAGAGCTCATTCAAAGAGGAAATAATTGAAATTATAATAAGGAAAACAAGTAATATATTTCGCACAGTGCCTACTTCTTCAGCAGGCATCAATAGAGGGAACCCGCAGAAAGCAATCAGACCATAAACCCAGCTAGACAACACACTCCTCGACGAGTGAAGAACAACCATTAAAGCTTATCTGGACAAATGCTGAACGATTTCCCAGTTCTGTAACTCCACCGATATTGATACAGACCTCAACTGGGATTAGGCGAGAGAGCGTGTACGTTGGACTATACATATTCTCCCTTCAGAACTTTGCCGACGGCCCTAAGCCAACTAACTAATCTATCATTACGGAGGAGGGAGCGATGATATTCGATGGCAAACAAACGCCAGTCAATAGCATTACCAGTTCAAAATCAAACTTTCAATTAGGCAGAGGCACTTACACGTGGATATAGGAATACATATATATATCGGGGAGCGAAGAACGAACCCCGCGTTCGATATAAATTATGGTGCGTTCACTCCTGACGTTGTGGTTGTGGGGCCCCAGTGACAAAGTCATAAAAAAATGTCACACCTTGACGCACAATTTTTTATTTAATTGCTAATAAAATGCGCTATATATTTGTATGGCTAAAGCCCTCCGGCCATTATATATATTATGCATAAATCTCTCTCTGGATATATATCAGACAGATTTTCGAGCACAATTATTTGCCCAAGTGACTTTTGGATTTTTATTTGGAGATTCAGAAATCCCC
>JAEIHY010020137.1:0-44997 GCA_018904565.1 Drosophila tsacasi | reverse complement strand
CTCGGTTCGAGCTGACGACCTGTCAACACGGGCGATGTGACTGTGCTCAGTATTTATCGACGCCTTCGACTAAATGTATGCCCCTCTCGGCTTCTACAAAATTTTCTAAGTTATTTGTTTTTATCGTGATTTAGTTTAGTCTGGCAAACGAAATTCCGGTCCAAATTTTGAGAGAATTGAAATCGTAAAGCAGCAAAGCACCTGAAATCATGCCCAGTTGTAAGCGCACCGAGGTCCGACGTGTCTGCCGCCCGATGCCCTCGCTCCTCTCCCGGCTCAACTGCACGCCCTGCAACCGGGTCATCTTCTTCATGATCGGAGTGGGACTCGGCATCTTTTTTGTGCGGAACAAGAACAAGGACAAGAAGAAGGATGACAAGAAAAAGTGATAACCGATACGGCACCTGCCGTTTCCGATACCGAAATTCAAGCCGATACCGACATCGATACTGATACTGATACCGATACGGATGCCACTGTGGAATCTGGAATCGAACCGTTCTCCACGCCGCCTGATCCCCAGTCCTCAGTCGGAATGGCATTTATTCAAGCATTCGTGTGGGCGGGGCTGTATCGAAATGCAAAATGCCCATCGATAAGTCTGTCCACCGAAGAATCGACGCATCAATTGAGCATTTCTCAACTGCCCCCCTATTCAATTCAAGTTTCTTCCGCTAATCTGTTCTCTATTCTTCCGGATCCTCTTTATTAAATTACAACTGGAGTTCCTGCTATAAAAGACTTTGAGATCAATTTATTTGCGGGTGGGAGGTCCTTGTACTAAAGACTAGATCAGGCTCCAGAAAGAGGGGTTTGGGTGACTGTAAACGTCTTTGCAAGCATTCTAAATCAGAACGATCACGTACGCACCTTCTAGACCTGCAAGCATTGTTTTAGGTTTCTACGACCGAAAGGTAAAGAATTTCTTAGCTAGCTGGAAATGTAAGAGTTTTGAAATGCGTGTTTGTATTTCGATACTTACTTATACTCGTCACAAGGTGGCCTCAGATTGAAACGAAAACGTATTTATAATGTGTCCCATTCAGGGCAAAACATATATTTTAATTCAGGCAATCCAATTAGTGTCTTGTGGAAACCTCACTCCTGCCGCAGATATAGGTAATATATAAGTTAACGTTTTTGTAGACGTTTCATCGGTGCCGCTCAAATACCTTTCCACGTCATCTCTTCGAAGGGGAAACACTGGAATTATAGAATGAAGATCGTCGAGCGCATCAATTGGAAGCTTGGTGTTTGGGCTGGAAGTTGGAATGGGGGGATGGTGGTACTGGAAATTTTGACGTCTGTTACTACTTCTTGTCCTTCTTGTGCTTCTCCTTCTCCTTTTCCCTTTCCTTGTCTTTCTTCTCCTTCTCCTTCCTCTCCTTCTCCTTCTCCTTTTTCTCCTTCTCCGCCTTATCCTTGTCGGCCTTCTCGCGATCCTTCTTCTCCTTCTCGCGTTCCTTCCTCTCCTTCTCCTTCTCCTTCGGCGACTTGGCGTCCTCCTCCGCCTGCTTCTTGGCATCCTGCTTCAACTTGTTCCAGAAGAGTCCTATGCCGGCGCCGAGCAGAAAGAAGAAGAATCGATTGCAGGCCACACAGTTCAGTTTCTGAAACATTGTTGGTGGTGGGCGGCAGGACGGAGGCGGCGGTGGACAGCACCGCGGAGGCGGGGGACATTCCTGCTTGTCACACATCCTGAAGAGCTTGGACAGGCGATCGGGATCAGAGTGGGGGAATCGGGGAATTTGGGAGAAACGACAGATCTAAAACAGATGTACTTTTTTTTTTTTTTTGAGAATACTTTCCGAAATACAAATGGTGTTGGCCGAATGGAAAATTTTGAATAGTGAGAACTTTCCCTAGCCGGGCGATCTGAATAGGGGAACTACCTGACGTTGATCTCGAGCGTTACTACAAAAATGTTCTAGGAAATAGTTATCCAAAGTGTGTTTCAAAAAATTTACTATATATGTTTTGCATTTTTATTTAAAAATGCGTTGTAATCCATATTGAAGTTCTTAAGAGGGAAGACAGAAGTATATATAAATAAATATTTCAAGCAATAATCAAATTATATCACAGCAAATTATAAAATACATATTCTGGACTGGTCAAGGAAATATTTTATATTTATATAGTTTACTCACCATAGTATAGATTTCTCTTCCGCTAAATAATAACTTGGTAAATCTGAAGAAGACCCATAACACATCCTTTTTTTTTTAATTTTTACCGTAAATAAAATAATGCAAATCTATTGTTATAGAAGCCGCCCCCAAAAAGGACCTTCACCATAATTCTTGATAAAATCGTCTTAATATATGGTGTAAATTTCAACACGATCAGATGTGTTATGGGTCTCCTTCATATTAACCAATAACTTTAGCCGATGTTTTCCCTGTTTGATAAATATAGCTTCATTTTCATCCATCACTATTTCCGGGCAACCAGTGTCATTTGAAAACCATTAGTTTAATTTCTGTTTGATAGTCACCAAAAATTATGGATAACAACGCGATTATAACATTCATTTTGGGCTGTGTCGTTGGTTATTTGCTAGGCAAGGGCAAATTTGGTCGTTAGGTAAGAGAATTCAGAACGGTTTCAGTAGGCCGCGGACTTACTTTTCTTTCTACTTTTTGTTTCTACTAAAAGATTCTAGACTAAAAAATGGATGCCGATTGGGTGCTCACATTTCTTGTTGGCTGTTTGGTGGGTTTTTTGATTGCCAAGAACACCTGACCTACGAGTAGAGTATAATTGAGTATATTGCCGAAGAATGGACTCTGAGGTTGTCGCCACATTTCTGGCTGGCTGCCTTGTGGGATTCATCGCCCCATCAATGGATGCGGACTTCGTTCTTACATTGATCTGTGGCTGTTTGGTGGGATACCTTATAGCCAATAAAACCCAGATGAACTGAATTCTTTATCACCATTATATAGTGCAAAATTTAAAGATGAAAACAAGATCTAAGAAGAAAACTTAGCCCTCGACGAGATTATTGGACTGATTAGCTGCCGGTGATGACCAGCCCCATCTCTAGGGCAGCCTATTAAAATTTAAAAAGAAAAATGTAAAAATAAAAAAGTGTACTAAATTAGCCAATCAATTATATATATATATATATCATACATCTATCAATACATCTTTCTTATTTTTGAACCCGAAAAAAATATACAAATCTTTCCCGATCCAAACATAAAATATTTCTAGGAGTTCAGTTAGCTTGGCCAAAAATGTCACATTTGGTAATATAAATTTCCAGAATTAGACCAACATTTGTTCAAAAATATTTTCATTCTCCCAACATCAAGGCGCCAAAAATAGGATGACTCACCTCATTGTCTTTATCGTGGGCATTTTCGTTGGAAGGTTGAAATGCCGACAGTGTTGATTTGAGCTCCGTACCAAACACATTTGGAGAAGCCATTTATAGGGAAGTTTCAAGATTCCAAATTCAAAAATAGAAACTCAAGATTCCACAAACAATATGTCCCACGTTATATCCTTTGCCCTGGGCGTAATCATTGGAATGATGAGTTGCCGGCAATGCTGACTTCGCCTGCAGTTTATTCAATCATTAAAAATGTATCGAAAAATATGGAGGAGAATTCATAAATAAAATATATGCAAACACATATTATTTATTATTTTAGTTTTTTAGGAAAATTCCTGAGACCTAAAAAATAAGACAATTTGTTTTTGCAGCGTTCAAAAATGTAGTTTTTCAAAAAAAAAGCTTCTCGCAAAAATATTGGTCTCAAAAATTGCTATATTTATTCTGGCTAACAATGCATATTTAGGCAACAAAGTAAGCCTTGAATTTAATTTAACAAGACGTGTCTAGACTAAATTCCTTCAATCATTCTATACCAAGCCTTCGCCTCGATAATACGTAAAAATTTTTAGTTGAAAAATCTTTTAGATCGGATTTCTCCAGGCAAATATGCAGCGTTTTATAACATTCATTGTGGGAGGAGTTGTTGGTTTTCTGGTTGCCAAGAATGTTCGTGTAAGTTTCAGCTTAATTTGCTTTCAATACAATGATATTGGATATTGAAACATGCCTTTTTTTCTAGTAAGCTTAATGGCATATATAATTATCTTTGGATTGGGCGTAGTGTTTGGCATGTTCATTTGCCATCGCTGCGACCCTTCATAACACAGGATCCTTGGATATATAGAACCATTCATTGACATGCAATAAACTCAGATTTATAGGATAATTTTTTAATATAGAAACTAAGTCAAAATACATCCCAAAACTGACCGAAGCTGCAAGCCTTGACAACACAGGATCCTTCAATGCAAATAACCAATAATAGCCCTGCGGGAAATCCAAATCTATAGCCTAATCTTTTGAAAGAGAAATTAAATCTACATCTACAAACTACCAACTATGTTTTATGATTTCATTGAATTGTAATGGGAATTTATATTCTTCTCTTGCAGGTAATTAACTATACTAATTTACCGGAATAAAAAGAAGAACAAGTAGATAAGTATATCTTTAGCTCCTACGAGTCGGATATCAATATTATAACAAAAACCATATATAAGTTCCCAACTACGTGTACTCTTTTCCTGTTTAAAAGTACCACTAAACTATCCACAAATGTAAATTTTCCAACAAACTCTTTCAACAATTTCCACCCACAATCTCTGGGGTCGCCAGGGATTGGAGTCAAGTTCAATGCATTTATGACTTGGAGGAAAACTTTTGGCGCCTGCCCTTTTAATGGCTGGAAGACAATAAATATATATGCCACGTCAGGATCTGAGTCGGGTTCAAGTTCGGAAACTTGAAGGAAAAGGGGAAAAACTTTCCACTTCCCCCCGTTGGTAGGTAAACTTTAAGGACCGGCAATTGCCCTTTCATATGCGGGAGCACAGGACCCTTTCAATCTATTCCCACCTGCCCCACCTGCCCGGAACCATTCATTATGATTGATTATTGCGCAAATCCAAGGCGATACAGGGGGATATACCCCATATATGTATAGTATGTGCATTCGACGTCGTCAGCCGCACAAAACGTTTAACAAATGAGAAGACAGACGACGTCCTGACATACAAATGAACTCGTTCGCCATTTCAATCAGTCCTGGATGCTTGGTCCTGGTTCTTGGCCCCCAGATCGAGCCGCAGCATCCGCATAAATAAATATTTTATGAACTCGGCACCAGCTCGGCACCCGAGCCCGAACCCGGATCCGTTTCCAGTTGGGTTAGGCTCGAGTGCGTCGCTCTGCATAACTTAGGGCCGGAATGTTTGTGGCAAGTCTTATCTGGGGAGCAAACAAAGGTGGGGCATCCTTTTCTCCCCCCGTGTTTCATCTGCGGTTAGGTAATTGGTTAAGGTGGCGCTCACAAGATTGACTCGCCCGCCCAAATGAAACGGTTGCCTTCCAGAATGATTGATGCCCCCGTGCCCGGGGGTGCCGGCATGAGCCAGGATGTGGCGCGGGCACCCTAAGGCTAAATTGTTGAGGGACCTGGATTTATAACAGCCAGCCAACAGGTAGTGTGTGTGAGTGTGTGCCTAAAGAACACCGCCGCCTGGCCTCAAGGACACCCCAAATCCTTACTGATTGCCCGGTTTTCCCCTCCTCCAGCCAAGGCATTTTTCCACCATTTCGCATGCTAATTTGTCAATAGAAAGTTTTAATTGAATTTTGCTTCACATGTTGGCAATTAATTTATGCAGTTTTTCCGAGCTAACAGTAAAGATTTGAATGTCAGTTAATTCGGGGAAAGCTGCTGGAACTGAAGGAGAGCTTTCTGTTAGCCCCTTGGCGCTTTTCCTGCTCTCTTTGGAGCTTTTCTTGGCTCTGTCGCCGCTTCGCCCCGGCTCTCTCTCTCTCTGGCTAAGGAAAATGTAAACAATAACCTCTGCCGGCTCCGCAGCTGTTTTTGGCGCCCAAGGAAGCCACCACAGTGGTGGGTTTGCCCGTTTCCGCTTCGCCTTCCGAGCCTGCGCCACTTCCTTTCGCATAGTCTCGGTCCTTGGTTGGCCTTTAGTCCTTATCCTAGTGCCGATGCGAGCGTATCCCTGCCAGCCGCACAGACGACACAACCGCGAGCCAATTTCAAAACGAAACGTTCGAAAAGTAATTTTGAAACGTATTTAAAAATAAAGAAATAAAAAAGAGTGAACAGTTTAAAGGATAATTTAAAAAAAAAATAATAATAAATAAATAAATAAAGTGTGCTTAAAATATATAAATATCGAAATTACAAATAATTTATAACAAAAATATTTTCCCCAATTTTCATTAAGCAAAATTTAAATCAATCTTACTGATATATATAAGCAAAAAAAATTCTTTATTTTAATACATTACTAAAAAAAAAATATTACTTATGAAAAATTATTATTTTATTAAACAAAAATATAACCAAAATATATATTTCGAACTTTGACTTCAAATTGAGTGAATATACCAACAAAACATTAAAACTTCATAAAAATAACTTCATAAAATATATATATTCTACAAATAAAATATAGAGATTTTCGAAATAATTTAATTCATTTAAAATACGAAATAAAAATCACCAAACAAAATAATAATCCAACAAAACCCTTCTAAAATCTCCCAAAACAAACAAAGAACTGTCCCAAAATTAGATTCGATTTCCCTAAAGTTAAACCAAATTAGGCGGCTTAAAGCCAGACAGTTTTGTAATTAGCCAGCGGAGGCAGCACCTAATCAGACGACACTGGCTGATAGGGATTACAGGCTGCTCCCTGCTCCTGCTCCTGCTCCTGCTCCCAACTGCCAAAACCCTGGCAGAGTGGAGTTGAAAATTTGCGGCAATTCAGAGCGGAGTCTTTGCCAACAAATTGACTTGGCAGACAGGGGCCAAAAAACATGGATGCGAGTTGCAAAAGTTTTTGACAAACTTTCCACAAGTCGAAATCATTTATGATAACTTGACACGCGCCACATATTGTGGCCACCCTCCCCCCAAAGTCGTAGGAGTCTCAGTCAAATGGAGAAGATTAATTGGATTCAATATTAATAATCAGAGGGAAGGAGAAACCTCCAAGAGCAGGAGAAGTCGGAGTGGAGTCCTGTAATTAAGCAGCGGAGGAGTCAGAGTTAAAGCTCTTGCCTTGGAATTGGCAGAGAGACCGTGTAATTGAGTTATTTCCCTTGGACTTGTGCCACTTTTAGGATTTTAGCATTATTAAATGGCTGCTGCTGCGACAACAAGCTGTTAATGGCATCCCATAAAAATGGCGTCCCTTATTTCAGCCAGAGTGCGAGTGTGTGTGTGCTGGAGCGTTGCCTAAGCGGCGTCGTGATTGTTTTAATGGCCACTTGAACGGAAATTAACTGACAGCAGCAGATAAATGAAATACCCACTCGGCGGGGCGAACCGCACAATCTTGAAGCTCCATCAATTCCGATTGACTGCAGTCGGGCATGAAATGCGTAGCGACTTTTTCACCAGCACCAGCACCCGCATCCGCATCCCCGTTCAAACTTTTCCAAATATTTGCACTCCGAAATGTCAAATAAGCTAATTTTGCCCATAATTCCCATTTCACACAGAGCCCTCGGTGAATTCTCCATGTATGATAAACAGAAATGGCAACCAATTTGGCCCGAAAAACAGCAGGAACAACAAATAAGGCAAATGCAAATTGCTTTTCGCCAACGAAGAATATGAAAATTATGAAATATGTGCGACATTTCTATTTGCATACATTTGGCCAAGAAAATAGGGGGCGGAGGATAAATAAAGAAAGGTAATAGGGAGTGGAAAGAGAAGGGGGAGAGCTGGTGAATGGGAAAATGTTAAACAAAAGTCAATTTCGGGCCAAAGGTGAAAGAAAGCCGTGTTTGTCTTGGCAGAAAAGGGGACTAATTGAGAAAATTCCAAGGAATTTCTAATAAGTTATTAAAGTCAGGCGGAACTTTTTTTCTCTAATTAGATTTCTCTCTAGACATTGTCAAGTTATTTTTAAAAGTATTTTCAAATTAGTTTGCTTATCAATTAATTTTCTAAGAGGAAAGGAGCAAAATAGGATAGTAAACGGAAGTTAAGAGCTCTTTTACCAAGCAAGTTTAGAACAAATAGATACTCCAACTTAAATATAATAATATTTATGAACAAAAACTGAATATATCCTTGTTATTTATGTTCTTTTATATATAAAAAACTCTTCTGAAATGGCCAAGAAAAATGAGGCTAATAATGCCTGCCTAAAAAGCTCTCTTCTTCATCAACTCATTCGTTTTCCTATTCATTCTCTCACGACTTCATCTTCGCCGCAGTTCATCAGGACTCACTTAAGCCCAAGGACTAATTTCACCTTTTGGCCAGCGTTTCTCTTAACGCTTTCCCTTTTATTGTTTTGGCCATCAGCACACACGTATGTACAGACCACAAAAGAGGGATCAAGTGAAATGTTAAAAAAAAAGAAAGAGAGAAAGGGCAGTGCAAAAAACAACATGCTAAACGCTTTGTAATGCGCTTTTGTTTGACCCCAGAGCCATTAAGCTGGCCAAGTGATAAATACGCCTGGCGTACTCAAGTTTTTGTGAGGCCTTTAAGGCACAGAGAGAAATTACCAGTAAATACATTTTCAAGTTTTTGAATTCATCAAATTATTATTTAATATTTGTATTCTTTAATACTGAGGAGCGCAATTATTATTTTTCATTAAAGAAATGTTCACCCTTTCATATTAATTATTGGCAATTTTGCTTTGTGTGCGGTCTCGTCTGCCTGAGAAAAGGTCGCGTGCGGTTTTGGCCAAGTTTAGAGGAGAATTGATTTATGAACGGGGGGCTGTTGCCGCGGCCGTTAGCCTTTCTTTCTGTTTCTTGTTGGCCCCCGTTGGTGGTCGCTTGTTGCATGTAATGACGTCATTAGGAGCAAATTGCCGCCCATTTAACGGCAATCGATTGCTTCCGCACGATTAAATATGCTAAGCCAAAAGGGGAAGCCACAGCCAGCAACAGTTTGTCTGCTCCCCGGTCGTCCTTTGCCGCCTTCGGTTAGCTATTTTGTTGTCCTTTCAGCTCCGACATGTCGTGTCCTGCTGGCTGACGCCTCCTTTTTAAACTGTTGCGCATTTTTCTTCTTCTGTGTCTTGTTTGTTGGCCGACAGCCAAGGCGTGCCGCTGTCTCCGGCCCCCACGTCCTTTTCCTTTCCTCTTTCCTTTTCATGGTGTCTCTTTCACTTTCCCTGGCCTCTCTCTCACTCCCTCGTCCCACCAACTTTCACTCGTTTAGAGGAAGAACACGCCATAATAACAGAAATACTTGTGTTCATCAACAAGTTGGGGAATCTATTAAGGGATATTTACTACAGGTACCATCATAGGTTACCTTTTTGTTTTGAGATAATAGAGCATTAAATTTTTTAGATTTCAAAAGAGTTTTCTCATAACTTAAGTTTATGTTAAATGATATAGTAAATATTCAAATTTACCAAGAAACATATATAGCTAGACACCCAAATTCCCCAATCATACCCTTTAAAAGTGAGTTACTCCTTAACCGTGAATGAGTCGATCGCGTGGGAAATGGCAATATGTTTGTGCCGCCTCTCAAAGGCATATTGTAACAGACTAATTTGGACCGATGCCACTTGCAACTTAGGTCTGCTTCGGTGGAGCGATGTTCGGAACACATCAAAGCCTTTCCCCTTCCCTTCCACTGAAATGTGCAGGCTGGGTCCGGGATACGTTTTTGATCCCATCATATATATTTTGTCGGAGAAAATCCTTCTGGCTGTGCAATCAAGATACAAGCCCATTAAAATGCGACCTTCACTCAATTTAAGCGATTCAGACATCAAGTTTATTATGCTGCACATAAAGGCGGGGCATAAAATCCGAGCTGGAATCGTAAAAAGCAACGAGCGGGGTCCCGAAAAAGAGTTCATGAACTGTGACGTCTTTGGACTTCCTTCCGTACGAACAGCGGACAAAATGGCGAGGAGCAAAGGTCACCGGATTACCAATTTCTATTCGCTTGGCTCACCAAAATGAATAAAGATATTTTTGCTATGCAAAAATGCCAGCAGCATCAGCGGCAGCGACAGCTCTAGCTCCAGTTTCAGATCCAAACAAAGCCAGGCTGTCTGGACAATGAAACAAAAGCGTGGCTCTCTCTGGCAAAATATTTAAATTTTATGCAGCCAAATTGATTTGTTTGGGCGAGCTGCCAGTTCAACGCACCAAGAGCTGGGAGAACGGCTCCATCTCGCAGGACTGCCGCATCCTGGGCGGTCCCAAATCATGTGTCGAGTGTTAATGCAAATGTTTGCATACATTTCGGCGGCACACACACACTATTCCCCCAACCGAATGGGAGCATTCCCCCTTTCCCGGCGTCTGTCTGCCGCCAAGGATACCAAGGCTGTCGAGGATGTTAAAGGTACCTAGGGTACTGAGGGAACCAGCAGACTTCTGCTCCGGGATCCGGGCAATCGATAAACCTAATGAGCTGTGAGACAGACGGGCAGACAGAGCGACGCTACGTCCTCTTCATTGCGGGGTTTGTTTTAAAATTAACCCACATGCGGCAACCGAAAATAAACTTGAGAAAGAATACTCAACTCAAAGTACTTCCTTGACACACTCACACAGAGAGTAAAGTGTCATAAATTCAAAAGGTTGCATTGCATCCATTAATTAATTAATTATTTGCTTAAAACCAAATTGGGTTACGCTCCGTAATAATTCAAGGCTTTATAAACAAGCTTTGCTATTAATTTATTCTTATTATGTCCCAGTATAAAAATATACTTAAATGTTATGGATTTTCCCCTAAAACATCCCCCAATTGTCCCGACATTTGGTTAACGAAAATTATATATTGTTATGCTGCCTACGAACTTCTAGTTTCGCACCCTTTCAACTCCGAAATTGGGTCACCCGAGGACCCATCCCCCTGAGACCCACACACACCGTTTCGGGCCTCGTTCATAAAAAGGTGTTAACCACAGGACAGGCCAATTACTGTAATTGCCCGGCCCACGAAAAAAGCGCCACATCACAGAGGCATTACCAGCAGATACTTGGTTGCCAAAGGGGCGTATACTTGATGCGTGCCACGGAAACACGGCACGCATGAGATTTCCAAAGAAAGCACTTCGATTAATCACACCGAAAGCCTTAATAATTCAAAGACAAGCCATTGTCATTGTCTTTGTCATTGTGATTGCCATGCAAATTGCATTCAAAGATGGAATAAATAAATAAAAACTGCATTAGAGAGAGCGGCTTGAGGGAGGAGAAGTGAATCAATCAGCGCCAGTGTCCTGGCCAAAGTTCAAAGTTCACAGACAAATGTAAAGGGAAAACGAACCTTCTCAGAGATTTCTCTAAGATTTTTCTTGTCCTGCTCTTAGATTTTTTTAATTGAAGTCCCTGGAAACCCCGAAAGCCATAAACCGAAGCAGCAGCTGGCTTAAGACCAGACCTCGAGTAATTTAAATTACAGATACCGTAAAGGTGGTGGTTTGGGGGTAAACCGAGTGCCACATCTCGAGCTTCTCCAGCTTCTCTCAACTTTAAGACAGACACCAAATCAAATCCTTCGAATGGGATACAGACCGCAAAGTGTCCTTGAGTTCATCATTTATCAATGTGTCACTTAGCGAGACTTCTCAGGTCACGTCTCACGATTTGGCTTCTGTGTGTCTGTCAGCGCAAGTTAAAGGCAATAAATTTCATTGACTCTTTTCGGGGCTTTGCATTTCGCTGTTTCGCTTTTTAACGCAAAACATGGCTTTGGTTTGGGCTAACTTCCGTAACGACACTTTAACGAATCTCGAACACCGCAGCGAACATGAATTTGCAATTAAAAAGCAATCAAAATGAATAAAATGGCTGCCGAGCCGCGTGCTTCTTAAATATTGTATGAATTTACAATTGAATTCTGCGGGGGGAAAGGCATATTATTCCAGTCAATTCATGTATTTTAATTAATTGCGAAAATGGAAAAGAAAAATTGAAAGTAATGTAAAGCTGGCAGGGGGTTGAAAGTAGTAGCAAATAACAGCAATTAAAAGCGTGAAAAAACAGGGCTTAATGACAAAATGAGGACATGCTGCTTCCTCCTACCACTGGCACTTTTCAAGGCTATGGCCGTTAGGGCAATAAATTTATTAAATGGCCAAAGAACACACAAAGAATGCCCGCAACAACAACACCCACATGGGCAGCAACAAAAAATCATGTTAAACAAGCTATAAATAAGTGCGTGTGTGTGCCAGTGTGTGTTGCTGTTCGCCCATGTATCCTGTCCTCAATTGCGTGTTCAAACAACAAAATTAATTGCCCGGCCAGAGCAATCAATTTTGATTAAAGTTGAGTCGAAGCGCGGCCGCCGAAGAGTTGTCCAAGTGTTTGGAATTAAAGTGAACTACCATCCACTGTATCTACCATATATTCCCCAAAGGCATCCCGGTACATCATTCGCTTTAGGAGTCAATCAAAATCAATATATACATATCAGTGAAACCCTCCTCCGGTCGCCGGTGATCGAAAATGCAATGCAATTTGACAGAGTGATCGGGGCGACGTGAAATTAATTAAAGTGCTGCGTGTCGCTTCGTTTCGAGCAAATGGATCATCTATTATGCAACATGGCGGGCAATAGTCGCAATTCGTCCTACAATTGTCTCTCCTCGTGGGACTCCTACGATCGAATACCCAGGTAAGCCTTGAGCCTCGCGAACGCCGCGTATACGCCCCGTGGGCCCTAACTCAATTCGAAATTCGATTTGAGCGGCATGATTGCCATTAACAGGTCAAAGTGGCAGCCAGGCGTCGATTCATAATCGAATCAGAGTCTCAACTAAAAGCTTATACACACAATCAAGAAGTTAGGGGGTGGAGGCGGAGGTTTCACTCCTGGGGAATTTTCCCTCATGAATATTTGAATATAAAGTATTTCTTTGAGTTGAAATGGTTGATAGAAATTAGGACTTCCGCTTGATGCAAAATGCATTCCCTTCTCGAGTACTTTCAAGAATTCCGCCTTCACTTACCGCTGTCATTTGCACGGACATAAATAAGTGAATATTCCGGAGAGCTCTGGGCTTTTTACGGGCAAGCAATCAATGCAGCTCTCTTAATGGATACTTCTCAAAGGATATGGCCTCATCAGGGCGGCAATAAACATGCATGGAGCCGAGAACAAAACAAGGGACGCCCCCTGTTCCTAGGATGCAATTTGTGGGTACCTGAGACCACGCATGGTGGCCTGGCTGGTGTCCTTTGTCCGCCTTTGTGATCCCTTGCCATTTGGGCCATTGTGTGGACGGAAATTCCGCCGAAAAAATAAACCAAAAAGGCCTTTTGCTTGTTATGTTTGGCATTTTCCCAGGCCTTCCCTTTGTGGCCTTTGATTTGCCGGGCTTCGCTGCCGTTCGTTCTTTTCGAGCGCAATTTCATCAAGGAGTTGTAATCAAATCTCGACCCGGAGTAGACAGAAACCTGAGCTACCACGCACACGAAATTAAATCAAATTTTCTTTAAAAAGCGCCAAATAAAAAATCAATAAAGGTAAAACAATCTAAGCACATCCCGCCGCCGCGGGCTGCCCATTTTTGCCCATTTTAGTGAGCTTTAAACTCAATATCTGCGGATAATCAAATGATGGCACAACAAAAACACATTAACGTGCAATTTGTCGTTAGCTTGGCTCACTCTGCCTCCTGGCAAAGAAAATAGAAGCCATGCCAGGACAGGGCCAGGGACCAGGACCAGAACCAGGACCAAGGCAAACTGCCTTGCCACAAGAGGCAAATCAATTTAAGTCAGAATCCAAGTTGGGGGTTACTTTAAAAGTTCATAACTCGGCGGGTAGAGCTCGAAACTTCACATAGGAAAATTTGTGTTAAATCCAATTATTTGGGCTCGCAAAGTTCATATAATATTAAAGATGTGAAAGGAATTATAATAATCCATACCAGGGGATGTTTAAATATATTTAAATTTAAATCAAATTTAAATGTGATTATTTAAAGTACATTTCATAGATGTTAATTGTATATTTTAATAACAATAATTTAAGGATTATAAGAAATAGAAGAAAACCTCAGCAAGTTGAATCACCAGACAGATTTAATTGAATATATTTCTTACTTCAGGCCAAAGTTGTAAAACTTTTAATTGCGCCATATTCAATTACAAATCTTAGGCCAACTTTTCTGGTCAGTTTTCTTCAAGACAATTATTTCACTTCGAAAACTTTGCAAATTAAAGACGTATAAAATGAAAAAATATATATATATTAAAAAATTCTCCTAACCTTGTCGCAATTTATGCGATAAAGGTGAAGTTTTAAAAATTTCATTAAAGAGCTTCACTTAATTAAATTTAAGTCGAACTTTCCACAAAAGCGTGAATTGTATTTAAAAACATATATTTTTATAGTTTAAACTCTGTTTTTGCCGCTCTGCCTGCGTTTTCACAATTATTTTCCTCTATGGAAATATTTGCATTCAAACGAATTGCAAATAGTTCAAAGTTTTGATTGCATATGTTTGTTTGAGGAGTAAAATGCGATTTATTTTATGTGCTCGCCACTAAAGAGTTAAAGCAACGAAACGCGGCTCACAAGTGACAAGTGATTGCTGCTGACCCGTTCTCCGGCTGAACCGTTCTCTTGGCCAGAACTTATGACCAGCTGGTTGGCAATGGTGCCGCGTTCAATGGCCGGGCAGAAAAAAGAGAGGGGAATGAACGCTCCGCCGCTCTGCGAGCAAACCGCAGAGCAGTGCCAAACCTCCTCCGGGGGCAGGTCAGAGTTGATTGTATGCTGTTGCCATTTTTTTTATTTGCTCCTGGCCTCTGGCCCGGCCATAACTGATTGGTCACTTGCCACAATGTGTGAGCGCGACGGTTTGGGCCACGCTCGTTAATTTCGCCACGCACTAGCACTGGCAGTCATCGTCCTTGGTCCCGGAATGGCCCCCAAGGTGCCATTTCTGGTGCCGGGGAGCCACTTGAACTACTCCTTCGGTTTCTTAACCTTGACATGAATATTCAGAGTGTCCAAATGAGCTGGGACAGAGAGAGAGGGAGACACTGGCGAGAACAAAGGCCAAAAAGGTGGCAAGCAGTTAATTGAATCTCGCCGAGTTTCCTTTGTCTGCACTTTAAGCCACCCTTTTAATTACTAAAGCCCATGCAGTCAGGCAGTCAGCCAGCCAGTGTCTTGTGCAGTCAAGTGTCCTCTCGGCTGACCCGCAAATGTTTTCTCGCCACTTTGAATATTCAGACACTGAGACCTCTTAATGCACTACACGAGCAGAGCATAAAAAATATCCAGCTCTAGACACTGACACACAATCCAGAAGACGTAAGCTTAGCATTTTGTTGCTCATACGCCATGTGTGCGGGTGCTTGAGCTGCAAAACTCTTTCCCCACTTAAGGCGGCACTGTTGCAGCTGTTGCAGCCAAGTAGGAATAAGTTCGGGAAGGAATCAGTAGTCGAGCGCAACTTACCCTGCAGGCACTTTCTTAGTAGCTTCCATAATATAATGATAAAAGTGAGTGGGTATTTCCTTTGATCTAGTTAGAGAAGCACATCAATACGATTGCCTTCCTTCAGACTATCATTGATGGAAACTCGTTTACTTCGCTTTATCACAGGGCAACTGGCAGACGCCCTTCGTCCTTGAAGGTCTGTGGGTGTGGCCTAAGCAGTCACGTGTGCGCGGGGGGTTGCCTGGTTCTCATTTTTCCCCCCATCCTTTTTTGCTTTTTACCATCGCATTTCTTTGGTACTTGCCGGATACTTAGCTGCACGCACTAACTTTTTACACATAGAGGAAATCTTTATAGAACAAAAGAATACCTACAAATGTAATAAATCTTCTTTAAAATAAAGTGTTTTATTTTAATCAAAATATATTTTAAAGTATACCATACTTTTGCTTTAAAAATGTAATAAAATCCTTCCATAGTAGTATTTGGAAAGATTAAATTATGTCTCTTCCAGATAAAACTCACTTAAATCAGCTTACGTCTTCTCCTTTTATTATTAAGGAATACGTCTAGAGCATTTGGAGAGTTTAAATAATATCTCTTCCAGGTCTCTCTTAAGTCAACAAATCTTACGTCTTATCCTATAATTATTAAGGAAAAAGTGTTAAGTATGTAAAACTTTGATTTTCTGTATTTCTTAATTATTTCACGTCTGTTCGTTCGTGTTGTGCTTTCTCGATTGAGTGCACGGTCGATGACAATCTAACGAGTGCCCTTCTTTTTATCGATAGTTACAATGTTACCTTATCTTGATCTAATATAAACTCATTCACACTATTTACATTATTTACAAGTAAATTTTCAAAGTTGTTCGTTTTATTTATTGTTTATTCTAGTGTCCTTTTTCGATAATAAATATGGTTATCTTGTTCTGAAATGATTCTCCTCAAACTCAACCATACTCACACCTTATTTTCACTTCACTTTTCAAAGTTACACTGTTTTCTCTCAGTACATCTCAGTGCGGGGGCAGCAAAGGACCTGCAGCCAGCTGCGTCGCTTAATGTGATAAGTAAGCGCATCAATTGTCAAGTGCAACGAGTGCATGAACAAGAAGGGAAATTCGATTGGGAAGGGAAATTCGAATAAAAGCAGGGCTTCTTATGGGGGCTTTGTTCGACAAGTCAATTTAGAAGCTCAATCATCAGCCAAGCCGTTTGCTCTTCTCGTTGCAGAGTTCGTGTGGAGTACTATGTGAACGAAAACACATTCAAAGAAAGACTGCAACTCTATTTCATTAAGAATCAGCGTTCAAGTAAGTATTGTCTTTGCGTTAACTAAAAAAAATTCAGCTTAACAACAACAATCAACAAGGCGGCATTTAATTGAATTTGATTAGTGGCGGGGGACGGAAGGAAATACATACATTCACAGACAGACGGACGAACGAATAATCTTGGGTAAATATTGATTTGGAAACGAAATAATTGAACAGGTAAACAACACAGGTCTGGGCCTCGTGGTGGGTGGGCTGAAGGGGAGGCTTAAGGACACACATTCGTAGACATTCCTAATTCAATCAACTGACCTATATTCCCAAGCTCTCCCACTAAACTATACATATTTATTTGCTTTCCCGAAAAGGCTTGCGCATACGAATCGCCGATTTATTCCTTAAGTTACTGTCGTGTGTTCTCTACATAATACGTGTGATATTGGATTTAGATCCAAAACTTATAACATGGTAAGTGCCAGGATAGGAGTTCCCCATGATTGATTGACCGATTGAAACATAATTCGCAGCTATGGCTGCGAAGTGGGCAATAAAACGGAGTTCTTCATCTCGGGCAAGTTGACGGATGAGGAGTTCCTGGATAACCCCATCATCAATTGGGATGCCATACTCTGGGTGAATCGGCCGACAGTGCTCTGGGTGCTCCAGCTGCTTCTAGCCATGGTGTCGTTAACGCAATCCTTGGTTCTCACATATCTAGGCTATAAGGTGAGCCACTGATCATAGCCATATTTTTGGATTCTTGGCTGTAATATATCCCTCTTACTTGCAGGGCAACATCTGGCAGCAGATACTCTCATTTCACTTTATACTAGAATTAGTAACGACAATACCCTTTGCACTAACGGTTAGTTATAGCTACTATTTCTAGATCAGATCAGATTACTTTAACCTTTAACCCCTTAAGTGCAGATCGTTCATCCGCCGCTGCGCAACCTGTTCATTCCCATTTTCCTCAACTGCTGGCTGGCCAAGCGATCGCTGGAGAATATGTTTGTGAGTGAAAATATAAATATAAATATATCTTTTACAGAGTTTTAACCAGTATTTTTGCTATGACCTCTATCCCTCAGAATGACCTTCATCGCGCCATGCAAAAGTCTCAGTCAGCGCTCTCCCAGCAACTGACCATACTCTCAGCCACATTGCTGTGTCTAGTATTCACCAGGTGATGAGTTAAGCCCCAAATATTTCATATAATTATTATAATAATATTATTATTCAGCGTCTGTGGCATCCAGCACTTCCAGCGGGCTGGTCACCGACATTTAAACCTCTTTCAGAGCACCTACTACGTGGTTGTGACCTTCTCCACAGTGGGTTACGGTGACTTAGTGCCGGACATCTGGCCCTCGCAGCTCTACATGGTCATCATGATTTGCGTCGCCCTCATTGTGCTGCCCACGCAGGTGAGTTCTAATTTATATAGAATCGGTTTGGTATATTACTTATAGCCTGCGTTTAAAAGCCATGTCTTATGGCCGGCCAAAGAAGCCACATCAAATATTTATGCTCCATGAGCCAGGACACAATCCTTATCCTTATCCTTATCCCCATCCATCATCTGCATCTGTGTGCTCAGATGGGAGGACTTTGGCCATCAATCGATATTAATAAATGTGAGGGGGGGAGATGGATGCTGTCGATGGGAATCGTTCTTTGGCTGTCTGTCCGTGACCCCGTCTCCTCCTCCTAGTCCTCGGCTGACTGACTGACTGACTGCCATGTTCAACAATTTGCAAACAATTGTTTTATCAACAAAAACAAACGCAGGACAAGAGCGAGGAACACAAGGAAGCGTAAGGGATACCAGCGGAAAGGCAAGCTAGAATAAATCAAGACATGGGAATAACCATGGGGGTATACCCTGCGATGATGGATAGGAATATGGATTGAAATCGTAGTGAAAACTCATATAAGAAACATAAAGTACTGTTTATAGCCTAAAAATCAGACTTCACATCAAGAAATCAGAATTAGGAAAAACTATCTCCACATAAACATACCATAGATTACAATAGATTATAGTAAATGGAAGCCATAAAAGTACTTTGTCCCACACATTATCCCCTGATAGCATCCAGCATGCAGAAAGAGCATTAGAAATATGAGTGACCGTTGCTGGCCGTTTCGCCAAACAACAAGGGCATCCATCAAAACAGTTTTTATACCTTTCCCCTAAACATGGGAGTTGTTTCGGAGAGGAGAAGGATTTTTTTCCATGCGGCACTAAAAGTTCCTAGTGCATGTCAATATGCTGCAGAATTTATGATTCCCGAACATGGTCTCCGCGAATGGAAAACTAAATAAAGTTGCAAGCGTTTTGTACAAAATGTTGCTACGAAAAAAATGCCACGAGCTTTAATTGAATTGATTTCAAGCCCTGAAATTGAATTAAGCAGGACAAAGGTCATCTCACCTGTATATCTACATACACAGGTCGGGTCAAGTTATTATTATATTTTAATAAAACGTTCTATTGTTTTATCCCCATCGATATTTAATGGCTTTATTATTTACGATGACATGCATTCACAGTTTGAACAGCTGGCCTTCACTTGGATGGAGCGGCAGAAACTGGGCGGCAGCTACAGCTCCCATCGCGCCCAGAGCGAGAAGCACGTGGTGGTGTGCTCCACCACACTCCATGCGGACACCATCATGGACTTCCTCAACGAGTTCTACGCCCACCCGCTGCTGCAGGACTTCTACGTGGTGCTGCTCAGTCCCATGGAGCTGGACACGACGATGCGGATGATCCTGCAGGTGCCCATCTGGGCGCAGCGTGTCATCTACATTCAGGTTTGGCGATTTGCCTCTAATCTGGCTTGGTTACCGTGCGTAACGGGAACTGTTGTCATGGTGCCATTACAGGGCTCCTGTCTGAAGGATGGCGACCTGGCACGCGCCCGGATGAACGAGGCGGAGGCTTGCTTCATACTGGCGGCCAGGAACTATGCGGACAAGACGGCCGCCGACGAGCACACCATCCTGCGCTCCTGGGCCGTCAAGGACTTTGCGCCGAATGTGCCGCAGTATGTGCAGATTTTCAGGTGGGTAGTCAGGCTTCGCCTCCTCTGTAATCTTTGTTCTGTTCTGCGAATAATTTCGATTTCTTCTGCTACCTATTTGCAAATGCCACGCAACGACCCATCGGACGCATCGCATCGAAATGCCACCAATCGAACATCCTGCGGAAATTCCATTTCCCATTCCGCAGGCCGGAGCACAAGCTGCATGTGAAGTTCGCGGAGCACGTGGTCTGCGAGGACGAGTTCAAGTACGCCCTGCTGGCCAACAATTGCACCTGTCCCGGCGCCAGCACGCTGGTCACCCTGCTGCTGCACACCTCCCGCGGCCAGTACGTATCAACCACACATGTTGCCCCTCCACTAGCCCAACTGACCGGTCAACTGTTAACTCTTAACTGTTATCCTGGGCCCGGCGCACACATGCAAAAAGTTCTCTATCCGCTGTGCGTCATCGGCTCGCCTGGATGCGTCACGTCACCGGCGGATGATCCAGCCGCTTGATTGCTCATTCAGACGTTTTTCCTGCGGCCTTTATGTACTATACATATATAGTTTCTTTTTTTTTGTGGGGGCAGCTAATTTAGCTTAGCTCTAGGTGGGTGGTTAGCTGCATAATCTGGCCTGGGAGAGCCGCAATTCGTTGGAGTTTCGTTTACTTTGGGGGAGTCCCACACAATAAAAGGGAAAGTTTGCTACATTAAAGTTCATTTCAGGGAATTTCAGCTGAAACACTTCAGCTTTTAGATTAAAATAATAACTCCGGTTTATTATGGCAAGTTTTATTTCAGTTTTCCATCATTTTAATGAGCTTCAAGGGGTGGAATTAGGTAGGAGTCAGGGGAAAACCCTCAGAGGATTGCAATTTTATTTTATTCTTTCACCAATTCTTTAGCTCTTAGCTTAAAATAGCATAGCAATTTGAAGACCTGCTATTAAGCAGTAAAGAGCTTCATAAAGACTGAAAATAAATTAAAAATTAATGAGTTTACTTCAAAAGACAGGATTAGTTTCCTCTTGTCACCCCCTGCACTCTCACATGCAACTTCCAGTGACGGTTTTTAATTAAACGGAACTGTGACATGTCACAGGTAAACAGGAAACTTCTCCTGGCCCTCGGCAAGTGTGAAGATTAGATGAGCGATGAGAGAAGCATAAAGAAGAAGGCTGCTTTTGAGGTAACTTTAAATTAAATGCGGCTTTTAGTTTCCCTGAGCCGTGAAAGGCCGCGTTAATCAGATGTCAGCGAACGCTAATTGGAGAACAAAATGAGCCGTGACTCAGGCATTTCCCAGACACTTTTCTCACTTCACTTCTCTCTCCTCCCAGGGAGGGCCAGCAGAGTCCTGAGGAGTGGCACCGCCTGTATGGCAAGTGCTCCGGCAACGAGATCTACCACATTGTGCTGGGCGACAGCCGCTTCTTCGGGGAGTACGAGGGCAAGAGCTTCACCTACGCCAGCTTCCATTCGCATCGCAAGTGAGTATTAAGCTTGATGGGATTCCGTCCATTTCGGAGCCGGAATTCGGGTTAAAATACAAACGAAACGAAACGAAACTCGATGTCCCTCGCAGATATGGCGTGGCCCTGGTGGGCGTGCGTCCGGCGGAGCTGCCGGAATTCTACGAGGATACCATTCTGCTGAACCCCGGGCCCAGGCACATTATGAAAAAGGATGACACGTGCTATTATATGAGCATCACCAAGGAGGAGAATTCCGCATTTGTCGTTAATCAAAATCAAACATCGGATCCGGCGGCAGCTGGCAAGGAGGGTGGAGGTGGTGGACCCACCTCCGCCTCCGCCTGCGCCTCCGCCCATCCCTCGGCTGCAACTGGTGGGTAGACCCTTCTCCATGTCCTGTATCTGAGAGTGAATGTGTGTGTGCGAGCGTTTAAGGACGAATGGATGAACTACTTACCATATATAAACCCATCTGCATACGAACATAAATATGATATATACATATATAGTATATAAATTATGAGCTTTCCTTATTTAGCAACAAGTTCTTGCTCTGTCTCTCTCCTTCTCCTTCTCTCTCGCTCTCTTGTTCTATTTATCCGATTTTCCTTATTTTTGAGGCTGAGTTAAAAGTTTTCCTTTGTCGATTTTCACCCCCCCAAAGTTTTCAGTTCGTTTGGTTTGTCTGAATGAAAAGAAAACGCTTTCGGTGTGTGTCTGCCTCGAATTAACGTTAATCACAGTACTCGCCTGGCCCGACTTGATTTCTTGTGTTTTCTGTGAAACCCCTCTTTCTTCCACCCAAATCAATTTGTTTGTGTTCCATTTCGTTAATTAATGTTTCCTGCGAGGGAGTAACCTAACCTAACCGCTTTATTAACTTAGCTGTCCTTAAAATATAAAACAAATATGAAAACATTAACCAGAAGAACACGCTTTTATAGTTCCCCGAAGGGAAACTCCTTTAGAGCGAAACTTAGTTTCGTTTTAGATTATATAGGCTTGGGTTATACCTGGCCTTAGACCACACTTGGGGTTAATTACCATAGGTTAGCTTACGTCTATAACCCCATTCACACACAAACATACTTAGTTACAACACTACACCAATACCACACACTTCCTTGGACCGACTTCCGTTTCCGTTTAAGAAGCAATAAGAGTCTATTGAGTGGAACTTCACAATTGAATTGATTTAGAAACTTGATTAAGTTCAAGAGAATAATGGGTTTTATTGAGAGCAGTACTGACCTCAGGGTCGGCCCTAAAGGCATTTGTCTTTACTATCAGTCCCAATTGTAATTAATTGAAAACCGACTTAGTCCGACCGTTTTTAGGGTGACTCTTGACATTAGCATACAAAATACTTAATAAATTTTAATTACTTGCAATTTTGTTTAATGTAATATATGTGTGAATGTCGCAAATATACAAAATAACAAATCATTTGCTACTACTACTACTACAACAACTATGACAACAAAAAAAAAAAACAACAGCAATTCCAAGAACAACAACAACAACTCCAATAACAACAACAACAACTCCAATTAAAACAACAATACAAGCAACAACAATTAGCACAACCTTCACATCATCAACATTACTATCAGCATCAACAACAACAGCAACAATAAATGCAACATTAAATGCAACATTAAATGCAGCAGCAGCCGCACCACCACCAGTGCCGTCTGTTTGTGTGCGTGTGCCCCACAGTCCCAGTTACGATAGTGGTGGTGGCACCACCGCCGCCGGCACCACCCACTTGCAACCGTATCCGTATCCGCAATCGTATCCGCAATCGCATCCGCCAATGCAAACACCAGACAGTGGCGAGTTTGCATCACTATTTGTGCGTGAGTGTGACACCAGAAATACCAAATACCAAATACCAAATACTGATACCAAAAACTCCCTAAAAAACATTACAACCACGCCCCCCACCCCCCACCAAGTCAAGAGAAACCGCATCTTTTGAGTGAAAAAAATGAAGCAACACACAAATATTACTTTCGCCTTTGTCTTCTTACTTGTCTTTCACTTTTTTACTTAAAAAAAAAAAAAAAAAAATACACAAAAAACCGACTCTGTCCACACACACACATCCAAGCTATATCTCTCGCTGTCCCGATTTTCAAGCTTGAGCTGTCTTTATAACAAAAACCATACGTTCTTTTCGCATTCCTCACCGCTGTCACCCATGTCAAGACACACATTTCCGCTGCCATCAAAGAGCGTTTCTGCATTCCTGTTTCTTACACTCAGCGACACAAACACACAATTCAAATACTATAATTAGGATGGACCTTCAGTTAAAGTTGGAAAATGTAACTCTTATTTACATAATGTATAATTAAGAAGGGTTTTGAGTAAAAAGATACAAAATTGCTAAGTTTTCTATAACGATTATTGCTTAAATAATATTGAATAACTTGTAACTTGTAGATAGCAAACTGTTAAAATACCATTAAAATCCGTAATTGCCTAAAATTCTCACCTACTAAGTCAGGACATTTTTATAATTAATTAATTGTCACTACTTCATTAGGCAGACATTTATCAATATTACTTTCTAATATTTACAAATCAGGATATATTTACATATGAGGATACAAATATCATTAAAAATTACTTCTTAATATTACCAAAGCAGAATATGAACTTGTATTATCAGGTTCCCTTTAAAAACATCTTTAAAATTAAAAAAGAGAGAAAATTTGTCACTATTATTAAATATCAATATTTATTTACAAGTTTGAATGGGCGTTTCTATTATAAAAAATTATTATATAAAATATTATATTACCATAATATTATATTAGAAATATTTGAATCTAACTAGCGAGACTTGTATCACTGTCATCAAATAAGTAATACAAATTAGGCTGTGAGAATAAAGGGAACGTAAAAATTGCATCAAAAATACCTTGATTGACGTACATATAATTAAAATGTGTGAAATATGGTTAATACAATATCCTTCAATCAGTTCTACACAAGACTGAGGTCCACCCTAGAAAACCACACCTAACCCTAGCCTTTCCCTCCAACACCACCGCTTTTCCACTACGCCAAACTATTTTCGGTGTTTGCTTCATTTTTCACTTGGCTTCTTCTTCCACACGTTTCGTAGTAGTTGTCTTTGCTCAAACATCACTTTTTCACTTTCTCGACTTCCGTTCTTCTCGTTCTCCTTCTGGCACCTTATCCTGTTTCCCGTTGCGTTTGCCTTTGTGTGTGTGCGCATGTGTCCTGGATGTCTAGATATGGATTTCCCTAACCATGTAAATAATATTCCCGCCGCACGCAACAACTCGTGTAAATTAGCTGCGTAGAAATAGTTGATAGTTTATAGTTACGCTTGTTGTGCGCTCAAATTAAGCCGTGCCACCGCTCCACCCCTCCACCCCCTGGCAGCCCCTGTAATTAAGTCACCAAAAACTATTGCCAAAGACAGGAAAAGACAACATTTTGGCAAAGTTGCAGCTTAATCACTTTGCCGAAAGTTTCCCCAGTCCAGTGCAATCTTGTCAAGGACTTTTAACGAGTTGTTTTCCCCAGGTTTGTCCTGTAGATTTTCCGCCCACCTGCCCACCTGTGCCCACCTGCCTCACAGCGCCTTTTTCGCTAGCTCTTTCTCTCTCTCTCTCTCTCTGTCTCTTATAGTCACCTTTTTTCGCTCAGCTGAAATTAGTCGACCTTTTATCCTGTATAGCAAGCGCCAAAGTAGTCGTAATTAGAATCGATATTTGATCGACAAGTTATCGCGGACTAACTGCACTCTCCGCTCTCCCCAACCAGCCTGCGATAATCCGACGGCTGTGATAATCTCGGACTCCCGCCAGAACCTCAAGGACACGACGGTGACCCAGACGGCGGCGACCACGACGACGATAACCACGACCACCCTGCCGCCGCCGCCATCCCAGGCGATGGCGATGGGATCCCCGAGCATGGCCGGTGGATCGGGTGGTGGTGGTGGTGGCCTCGGCGTGGCTACTGGCCACAGTATGGGGGGCACCTCGCTGAGCATCACGCCAGCCACTCTGACCACAACGGGTAATCACCTGGACGTGCCCTTCGCCAACAACCCGAACCTGCTCAGTCCGGATGTGCTCAACCAGCGGAGGGGTAAGTGTTATTAGTGAGGATATATATAGTTCTCAACTATATCCTTAAGCTCGTATATATTTTCATCCCAGGTAGCAGACGTCCTTCGATCCTTCCCGTGCCTGACATGTTCACCTCCTCCTCGTTCAGCATCGCCGGGAATGATGACGGCGAGGAGGGCGATGAGAGTGATGATGAAATCGACGACGAGATGCCCTGGCGTTCTCCCTCGGAAAAGATTGCGTGAGTATCGCCCATCTGAGAGATAGCCTTTGTAATGTTCTCCTTTCGTCACTAATCCGAGGCACCGATTCCCCCACTTTCCCCTAAAGTGTAGTGTCTCTATCTATATAGAGTTTTAACCCTCAGCCCGATTGTAACACGTTTGTGTATCACTAACTGTACTTCTTAGCGACCTGTTTTCTGTAAGAAACTAATCTCGACCCTGTGTATATACTATATAGTCTGATCTCAGCAATCCAAGGGGATCTAAGTTCTTCTCTATGTTCTTTATACAAGTTATAGATTTTAATTTGATTTATTTTGCTAATTCTCACACAAATAAATTTCTATTTCATGTTTATGTTCTATAAGATGCGTAACGCGCATAAACTTGAACAAACTTGAAAGAGAGTGTAGCTCTTGAGCCTTTCCTCTTCTCTCTCATTGTTTTTTTCTTGTCTAAAAAGAGGTGAATTTTGTTATTTATTGGTATTATCCCTGCTCTATCTCTGAGGATTGCTGTACTCACACTGAATGTAAAAATGTATATGTTGTATTTAAGCACTAGAGCCCCCACCCTACCCACTCTACTTATATATAACCACCATCCTCTCTGAACACATCAAACCTAACGAGAATCGACCACTTCGACCACTCAGCTGCTTGGGCGGGCACTTTCCCCAATCGCGCACCTATTCGCTCATCATGAGCTCCTCGGAGGATTCGAATCAGCACGGTTGCAGCTTCTGCCAGGCCAGTGCTGCCGCTGCCGCTTCTACTTCCGCTTCCGCTGCTCCTCCTAATCCTACTGGTGACTCCACTGGTGATTCCATTGACTTGGCCGAGGAGTACCTGCCGCAGCTGCGCAGGCGCGTCATGAAGAAGAGCTTCAGCTGCGACAGCGAGTGCCGCAGTGTTCCCGGAATGGGAATGGGCATGGGAACGGGAACGGGCATGGGCTTGGGTCTGGGCCTGGGTGGAGGAGCCTTGGCCCGGCTGGCGGCTCGCAGGCGGCAATTGCAGCGATGCTGTTCCTGTAGTTGCTCCACCACAACAACCACGACAGCAGCAGCAGCAATGGCAGCATCGGTAGGGTTAGGAGCAGGAGCGGGAGCAGGGGCCACGGCATTCACGTCGAGCAGTTCCGTAGAGACGCGTCGGCCGGTGCGTCCGGTGTGGGTCGCCGACTACTCCTGGTAAGTCTGACGAGGGGAGCGACAAAACGCGCCACGCCATTCTGCGGACACACGCCATTTGTTGAAGAGTTCTTGACGTTGTTACTCTTGTTCTTGGTTCCTTGTTGTTGTTGCTTTTGTTTGCCTGCCGCAGGACATCTTTTAATGACGCCGCCGTTTACCTTGGACCAACGGAGCAGCAACTCGAGATTCGTTACTGTTGCTGCGTTGGCGTTTGCCCTGGGTCTCCTCATCTCATCTGCATTTGCTTCTGCCTTCGCCTTGCCTTGCTATGCCTTGCCATGCCTTGCCTTGTTTTGCTTTCGGCTTCAATTGTGCATTCATTTCCAGAGTCCGCTTCCGAGAAGCGGGCAAAAGTTCGCCCGCATCCGCAGTGGTTGTCAGGAGGAGGTAGAGGAGGAGTTGCCAATCTCGGCAGGACCCCAGGAAATCACACTTTCAGTTCAGCCATTTGTTAATTCGTAGTGAATGTTTTGGAAATGCCACCAGTAGCTTGCATTCTTTCCCCCGAAACTCAATCTCCCTTCTCGTACCTTGTAGTTGAATCGTTTGAATCGTGTCCCAGCATACCACACACCTAGCTTGCCACCCAGCACCCACCTACCAGAGCAGCTAACCCGCCCATCCGCCATCCGCCATCCGCTGTCCTCATCCTCATCCTCATCCACATCCACATCCTGCTCCCGCCCCTCTCCCACTGGAAAGAGCAGCCTTCGCTAAACCAAAACCATCTGCCATTCCAGCATCGTCAAGGGCTTTCCGCCCGTGTCGCCCTTCATCGGCGTGAGTCCCACGCTCTGCTACCTGCTCAAGGAGAAGAAGCCTCTCTGCTGCCTGCAGCTGGCTCAGGTGAGAGTTGTCACCACTCATCCCATTTCATAGGGAAAATTCCATCTCATCTCGCTTGCAGGTCTGCGAGCACTGCAGCTATCGGAATGCCAAGGAGTACCAGTGGCAGAACAAGACCATCATCCTGGCGGCGGACTATGCCTCCAATGGCATCTACAACTTCATCATACCGCTGAGAGCTCACTTCAGGTCGAAGACCTCGCTGAATCCCATTATCCTGTTGCTAGAACGCAGGCCGGACGTGGCCTTCCTGGATGCCCTTTCCTACTTTCCACTGGTAATGACACCCTCTTCCTTTAGAGTAACAATCAATAATAATCCCTCGCTTTAGGTATACTGGATGCTGGGCTCGATTGACTGCCTGGACGATCTGCTGAGGGCCGGCATTACTTTGGCCGAGAGCGTGGTGGTGGTCAACAAGGAGCTCTCCAACTCGGCCGAGGAGGACTCGCTTTCCGACTGCAACACCATTGTGGCCGTGCAGAACATGTTCAAGTGAGTGCGAGTGCGATATATGTATTTTATTTTCCCCGGAATTCCTGTCCTGTCCTGCCCTGTCCCTTCTAGGTTCTTTCCCAGCATCAAAAGCATCACGGAGCTGTCGCAGAGCTCCAACATGAGGTTCATGCAGTTCCGGGCCCACGACAAGTACGCCCTGCACCTCAGCAAAATGGAGAAGGTCGGTAGCGCATTGGCGGCCTCCGCCGCCCCCAGCCTTCAGCTGTCATTTTGGTTAATTTGCCGCTCACTTCATTGCAGCGCGAGAAGGAGCGCGGGTCGCACATCTCCTACATGTTCCGCCTACCCTTTGCCGCCGGAGCGGTGTTCAGTGCCTCCATGCTGGACACGCTGCTGTACCAGGCCTTCGTCAAGGACTATGTGATTACTTTCGTGAGGCTGCTGCTGGGCATAGACCAGGCCCCGGGCAGTGGTTTCCTGACCTCGGTGAGTGCTACTCTAATCAGTGAGCAGATGTACTGGGAACTAAGATAGTTGATACCCCGCAGATGCGCATCACCAAGGACGACATGTGGATACGCACCTACGGGCGACTGTACCAGAAGCTCTGCTCCACGACCTGCGAAATACCGATTGGCATTTATCGCACCCAGGACACCTCGAACGCGGACACCTCTCATGTGAGTAACTCGCCGGTCGAGCGATGGGGACCCTTCTCCGCCTTCAGCAGACATTGTGTGCGCTTGCGTCCATCGGTGAGTCCAGTCAAACAGCAAACAGAAAAAGCAAAAGCAAACAGCAAAAGCAAATCTCCTCAAGATCCAAGACATCTTCAAGCTTCAAGACCGAGCCGGGACATCTGTTTCTAACCCACGCTCACTCACACACTCGCCACACACTCTAGCCTGTCTATCTCTCTGTTTCTCTATGTCTAACTCTATCTCTCTAGCTCTACTATAGCTACTCTAACTACTCTAACTACTCCAACTACTCCAACTACTCTAACTACTATAACTATAACTCTACTATAGCTCTTTTTCTTGTCTCTTGCTCACGTATTCGTATTCCGAGTTGCGATTAGGTACACACACCGAACACAGCGAAAGTAAATTACCCGAAAGCGATAATTATTTCTTAGCCTGAGTTGCCAATTACCGAATTGAGTTAACCCGATGGAGACGAGGCCTTACTTACTCCTTACTCCTTTTACTGCTTTTGATTTCTGATTTCTCTGATTTTACTATCCTTCAGTTGGTCTCCTGTTTATGATCACACGCTTACGCTTTACTACTAACTGCATTGAGTCTGAAGTCTGTTCATCATGATACCAAGTTTTGCATATATCCAATATCGTTAAGTGCATTTACTCCCTATCTCGATCTCTCTCTCTCTCTCTATATATATATATTACATCCGAATATATATACATAATCTCTTCCGACAGAGCTGGTAAAGCCATAGATTTATCTAACATTTAAGCATTAGCTGCGACTTGCCACCCTCTCTAAAGTAAACTAACCCCTTTTGCCACACTTGTATAAATATATATTTAACTACGAATATAAAGCATAGCGTGCTGATTCCGACTCCGATTACGATTCCACTCCCATTGCAGTTCCGATTACTCATTTTACTTTGGTTTTTACGTAGCTCTGACCCCTTGGCCCCGATCAACCTTCTTTTTGGATTATGTTAATACTTCGTTTGCCATCATTCAGCATTAGTCATGAGCTAGAAAGACAACAAATCAGACAGATTTAAGCACTAATCAGCCGTGGGCTCTGTGAGCATTTAGATCAGGCCGACAAAAGAGAAATTACTCATACAAATTACACATACGACCCGTTGTACCAATTGAACAATTGATTTGCGTTTGCATTGGACCTGACGCACACGCACGCAGTGAGTTCCCCGAAGCGAGAAATCGAAACTCGAAAATCGAAAAAGAAAATAAAAAGAAACACCACACTTCATACAACCGCATCTGCCTGCCCCATTAGCCCGGCCTCCTCCAATCCGTTAATCGTACGTGAGGTGTGTTAACTGTGTGTAGTCTAGTCGTAGTTGTTGGATCCCCCTCCGCCCCCCGGGGAGTGGGTATTTGTAGCTGCATCCCCTACCCGCGTTGCTCTGCTCCTACTCCTGCGTGTTGCTGCATGTTTGGCTTTTCCGGTTGTCGGCTTTAATTTGGTTTCCGTTCGGTTTTGTTGTGTTTCCGTTTCCGCTTCAGTTTGAGTTTCAGTTTTCTTTGCTGTTTGCATGCGGCTTTTAATTAGTTGATTGCAGTTGCTTACCTATGCCATGAGTGTTGTAATCTCCCCTAACCCTAACCCTAAACCTAACCCTAACCCCTTCTACGGCATACAAAAATCCCTCTAAATTATTCAAAAGCGGTGGTCCGCGCTTTGACACGCTCGCTGTGATCAAAATCAATACGAGGCCAACCACTTTGGAAATAATTGGAAAAAACAAAACCAAATACATTTAATTCATTTCAATTAGAAGGTAGAAGAGGAGTACTCCTCCAGCAGATGTAACTTTGTGTTTGACCAATTTGCAGTTGAAAAACAACAGCCTAACGCTTGCCCTTGCACCGTCTTCCCTCATAGTGTTCTCCCTTTTCGTTTTTCGGTTGAGAAACCTTTTTGCTTTCTGGCTTCTTTATTTGGATCAACACAATCGCGTGTATTTCTTTCCCCAGAAACTTTATAATTTAACAGTTGGCGGAAAGGAGGGCGGACCACTGCCTGCCGCCTTCCTGCCGTGGCATGCTTGAACCTAAAAACCTAAATGTTACATTTTTGCTAAGGCCACAACTCATGCCACACACCCACAGATACCTTTCACACACACAAACAAACCCACATAAATGCGCACACACGAACACTGAGTGTGGAACGCGAAAGCAATTTGCCATTTCAATTAAAAACCAATTAAATATGTAAATCATCTTGTGTTTAACCAAAACTCCCATCGAACTCGAATTTGCATACGCCAAAAAAACACCAAAACCAAATCATGGGCGCATGCCTCAGTACGACGAGGAGACCGGCACCCCGGACTCGACGAAGGACTCCACGGAAATGCTGCGCGGGGTCACCTACCGCCCGCCTGGGTCGGCAACAGGTGGCGCCGGCAGCTTCCGGCCGCAGTCGCAGCCGCAGCGCCAGCGGTCGGTCAACTGCCTCGGCGGTTGCTCCGAGCGCAAGGGATCATCCGTAAGTATCATCTGCATCCCTCCTCCTCCTCATGCCTCGTGACTGTCAGTTGCCGCGGTTCCTTCCGGGGGGGGTCTTAGCAGTGTAATAAGTTCAGGCCTCAGGTAGGTCCGTCTTGATTTTGCATCGTTCCCTGCTTCTGCGGCATGGTGTTCTCTTTTCGTAATGGTAGCATGATTCACAGCAACTAACAACCAAACCAACAAAACCAGCAAGCGAGCGAGTCCATCCGTCTGCATCTCAGCACAACAACCACACTAACCCGGGATCAGAAAGAAAATTAAGGAAAAGCCGGCCAGTTGTGGGAGCTTTACTTTTAATTTAATGAATTTACACTGATTCAAGTAAACTCTCCCCAGCTGGCCTTCTGTTAAATCTATTAAATGTGGTTTGTTTGTTTAATGCAAATGCAACTGAACTCTTTTAGTATTCCATCAACCTGGCCGACGAGGCGAGGGACAACCATGCCCAGCAGATCGAGCGGGCGGAGATTGCGAATCTGGTGAGGAGTCGCATGGAGTCCTTGAACCTACCCACTATCGACTATGACGATGTGAGCGAGAAGCGTAACCACCTGTCCTATGTGATAATCAATCCGAGCTGTGATCTCAAGCTGGAGGAAGGCGATCTCATGTGAGTTGAAGGCGCAGTTTAATTCGGACTCAAAATATAATTTAATTTAATCCCAAGATAGTGTATAGTAACTCTTGAAGCATATAAATTAATTATCTTCTTCCCCCATTGACAGCTACCTGGTTAGACCTTCACCGTTCTCGGCCCAAAAGACCTTCGAGCGACACAACTCGCGCCGCAAATCAAACATCTCGTTCTGCTCGAACATTAATCTGGGCGCCACCTGCGGCCCCCAGATGCCGCAGATGAACATGAACATGAACATGAACATGGCCAACACCGCCGTCGGGGCTGGATCGCGTCGGGGCTCCGGCATCGCCGGTTTGAACCCCATGCAAATGCAGAGCGTTCAGACATTGGCCGGGTATGGATCATCCTCGCAGCGCTGTAGCCCCCCGATGCAGCAAATTAAATCGAATTCTCTTTCTCTACCCGACAGTCCGACGGTGGTTGGCAATCAGCGTGGAAGGAGTAACTCATTGCGGGTTGGCTATTATTACTATTATACCCACTACACAACAGTACACACTATACCCTACACTCACTCACAAAATGCACTTAAACAAATTCCTATCTATCCTCTCTATATGTTTGTTTGGTTTTGATTCAATCCACCTTGTTTCCGCGTTGGTTTGTTACATTTACGTTCAAGAAACGGAAGTTAAATCACCTTTAGGGGAGTTTGCAATGCGATTATATTTAGGAGAAGCTATGGTATAGCTAAAGAAAATATAAATGAGTTAAAAGAGCAATCGAGTCTGGATCGCGTTCTCTTTCTGGCTATTCAGAGAACCTTGAAGAGAGCCTGAAACCAACTCAAAAGAAGTCGTATGGTGCTATGCATCTTATTAATCCTTCAAATATCAATCGCCTTGCAAACCCTCAAATCAAAAACACTATACACTTCTTACCTAGTTACACATACTATAGTCTAAGCCTGGTTTCATTGTTCGTTGTTTTTTTTTCTGTTCTAACAAATTGGCTAAAACAAACGAATGCTTTCACCCCGTTGCTTTCACCCCCGCCTTTTGGGGCCGAGCACTTGCACTCTCACACTGAGCATCAAAATTGTGGGTACTCATTTCTCAAGAAACTCAAAAGTTAAGCCGCAGAACACTCCACCAATCAGCAGCACGGCAGCCACTGCAACTGCAACTCTAAGACGAGGCCACAGCAAGGGTCACTGCAACAACAGTCAACAACAGCAACAAGCAATAAATCATTGTCATAGCTCGCACTCAGAGGAAAATCACACGAAAATAAAAGAAAACCAAAATACTCGAAATCAATTTAGATGTCAGCATCTCACCGAGTTGCGAGTTGAAGTACACACACGTGTTCCTTCTTAATGTGTTTGTTTGTTGATTCTTTGAGTAACTGCAACAATAGCCAATTTGTATTGTGTGTAACCGTAATTGAGTTTTGTTGGCATCACAACCCCACTCGGGCTCGGGGCTTACTAACCCAACTAATGAGAGCCACACTTTGTGGATATTTTCCCGCTTGCTCCTCTCTTGCAGATCGACAACGACATCCTGCTCCGTCGATCCTCGTCCCTGCGACAGGGCCTTCCTAGCGTCGGCGTCAGCCACGGCCGGAGAAAGTCGTCGCTGGAGGAGATCGGCATCAGTCACTTCACCACCCTCATGCAGGCAACGAACCACAGCAATCCCATTAAGATATCGCTCAATGGCAGCATCGGCATGGAGGTGGGTACCCTGAACTATACACTTTCTATACATCATAGGAGTAAACCAACTTTCTTTTCAGAACCAAATATCCCTGCAGGTGACCCCGCCCGAGGAACCCACACCCATGCTGGGTGTACCCTGCGTCTTGGGCGGTGGCGGCGGCGGTGGGATCAATCCCTCCGGTGCCGGCTCCTCCACGGGCGGCATGCTGGGGGCCGGCTCCTCGCTGGCCATCAATACGGCTGACCTGGGTCCGGGCCCGAGCACCTCGTCGGGTGCCGGCGGATCGCTGCAGGCTCAGGACTCGCTAGGACAGCAGCCGTCGCAGGTGTCGTCGCCGCAGCATCTGCAGGGAACGATTGTATGATACAACCTGATGTGGGGGCGCCGACTCCGCTCCTCCATGTCGAAAAACAAGTGGATATAGAACACGGCCAGCACGCACAGACACTCCCGTAGAGATAAGTTCTGATCGGAGCGAAAGTATTAGGAACCCAGACAGCCAGTAGAGAACCAACCAACCAATCCCACCCCCGAAAGTCTGTCTGTCTGTGGTGTGTGAGTGGCCCCGGGAGATCCATTGCGAGCCCCCCCCCTTAAGTTAAGTTCGGAGGATTCAGTGATCCCCTCATTATCCCCTCGGGAATACCAATAACACTCGAGTATAGATTAGTTCGTAAGCAATGCATTATGTCGCGCAACAAATTGTGTTTTGGGAACAACAAATGTAGTTAAACTATTGGATAGATTCGACGGTGACTTACCTAAGCTGTATAACTGTAAATATCCGATGAGTAGACCTAAGCATATCCGAGGAGGAGCCGGCGAGACGTAGCAAACTATCAAATAGATGGACCCCGACCCCTGTGTATATACCTTAGGTATGACCTCACTTAGTTGGGCTTCGGTTCGGTTTAGCCCCCTCCCCAAAGACCCTCAGAAACCCCATATAGAAACATATATGAAGGTGCTATCAATGTCTTGTACTATACACACACACACTCGAATGGAAAACAATTAGCAATGTTTTGCGAGGAAAAGGTTACAGAACAAACCAAGAAAGTGAAACGGTTTTCATAATATAAATTGGAACGGGCTTTGGTATACTCTAATGCTTTACAAAAACCACAACAACAGAAATATGTATACATCTATATATATATATATATATATATATGAAATAAATCAAAGAATTTGTATATAAACTATATTGCTAGGAACCAAACATGCATTCAAGGAAAACTATTAGAACCTAATGAGAGAAAACTTGTATCGAAAGACAACAGAATCTAGAAATGTAGCTAGTAGCTTAGAGTTAACTAGGTAAGGCACTACTAGGGGCCGAGGGAGGATCGAGAGTCGGCCACTGAACCAAATTCAATGAGCTCTATGAACCAGCGTTCCCAGCTAACCCCGTAGCCAAAGGCAGTATAATCGAAAAGATGCGTGACGCCATTTGAAAGCTGCAAATTGGCTTAGGCGTTACGCATCTTATTATAAGCTCTCTGATTTAGCATACTGTTAGGCAAACGCAACCCACGTCCCTCTAACTCAATTCGACGGCCAAGACACGTCCCAAAAATTTACTATATATACATAGGATCTATAGGAAGTAGCTATTAGCTAAAGCAAACACTGTACCTACACACAAAAGCATACCCTCACAACACACACACACCCACTTTCAAAAATGTTAGTTAAAGCACCCCTAATAGCAGTTTTATAAGGAAATTTTAGTCAACGATGACGATGAAATGCATTCCAGTGTCTCGAGAGCGTAAACCTAGTTAAGCTTATGTGCCTAGAGCACCCCGGAAACCTATTTATATATAGATCTGTATAACCTGTATATCGCAGCCCTACCACATAGATCAAATCGATGTCTCAATGTACAAAAGTAGGTAACGAAACCGCGTCTGTCATTGGCAGCAGCACTAGAGATTACATTCGGTGTGGACTAGGGTATAAACTTGCTGTAATATTTATCGGCGCCATGCTCTTTAGGGCATGCCTAACAGAAATCACAATAAACTCAAACTTTAGTTGGAAATAAATGAGTGTGGTTTTTTATTTTGATCAAAAGAAGGGGTGCTTCTAATTTACTCAAGACAGTCTGAAAAACCGGACTCTCGCAATCGAAAGAAAGTCTTTCTTCTGATCTTTTCTATATCGAGAGACGTCTTTGCTCTCTTGAGTGTTATATTTCCTTTCTCTCTTTTTTTCTAGACCGAAGATACAAGGCAATCTCCAAGAACTCTCTTGGTAGCGAACGAGAGATTTTTTTTATAATTACTCTGAGAGAACTAATTTTTTCTTTTCGAATCAGACTACTCCTCCTTCGGTCTCAGAGAGGAGTTGATGGATCACCTGAGTTAAACTCTGTTTTTATATTTGTAATTTCTTGACCCCTTTAATTAATTATTCTTTATTAAATATTCTTCTTTTGTTATCTTTCCTTTTTCTCTTTTTTTTTTCTAGACCGAAGATACAAGGCAATCTCCAAGAACTCTCTTGGTAGCGAAGGAGAGATTTTTGTATAATTACTCTGAGAGCACTAATTTTCCTTTTCGAATCAGACTAATCCTCCTTCGGTCTCAGAGAGGAGTTGATGGATCACATGAGAACTCTGTTATTATCTTTTTGTAATTTATTGACCCCTTTAATTAATTATTCTTTATTAAATATTCTTCTTTTGAGTAGCTTTACATAAAATGGCACACAGGCATTCCTAGTTAGTTTATTTAAATTATTTTAGTTTACTTCAACGGCGCTCTCCTCCCTTTGGTTAACTTGCTTTGGGAGTTTCTTTGCTGTTCTTGCGATTGTGTATACGTATCGAAAAATAATTATTATTGCTTTCTGCTTGCATTAAAATATAGAATTAGTAATTGGGATAGGGCGAGGGCAGGCTGCATCCCGTCGAGGCGCTGGTGCACTTGCAGCTCTTGCCGGAGGGAGCCTGGCGGTTCACCAGACACAGCCGGGAGTCCGTGCAGCCGCCGTTGTTGATCTGGCAGGGGCTCTGGTACTGCGGGCACTGCTGCTCCACGGCCGTCATGCCGTACATCTTGTGGCTGCCGAAGAAGGGCGTCTGGATGGCCTTCTGCCGCGTGCCCTGGCTGTCCACGCTCTCCAGTTTTTTGCTGAAAAAAAAACCCTATTAACATCCTCCTGGCAATGGAATCTCTGCGCCAACTCACGTGGTCCAGTCCGTCCAGTAGAACTGATCGTGGGTAAAGGTCAAACCGAAGGGGTACGAGAGCTCGTTGGAGATGGGACGCAGCTGACGGTTCTCCGGCTGGATGCACTCCACCTTCTTGGTGCCCGCATCCGCGAAGCACAGCTCGCCAGAGTTATCGAGCACCACCAGGGAGTTGGGCAGGTTGACGGACTCCTTGCCCAGCAGCAGCTCCCGACCAGTGCCATCCAAGTTGGACATTTCGATCTTGGGCGCAGAGCGGTCCCAGTCCGACCAGAAGAGTTTTCTGTCAAGAATAAAGAGAAACTCTATCAGCACAGGAAAACACTAAGGAGAAGGAGACTGGAAAGTGACACTTACTCCCTGTAGGGATCCACGGCAATGCCACGGGCATTCACCAGCTGCTTGTTGATGATCACTGCCCTCAGCGTGGGGTCGTCCAAACTGGCCACCTCGATGGTGTCCTTCACCGAGTCCGTCCAGTACAGACGGCGCGATATCACATCGATGGCAATGCCCTCGGGCGATTCGATATCTGTGGGTAAGAACAACAGCTAGCTAGGAGTTTGTTCCTTGGCAGAGACTTGACTTGACCATTCATACCGGTGGTGATGAAGGGACGGGCATCGGTTCCATCGTACTTGGCGCTCACGATCTTCTTGGCCGAGATGTCGCCCCAGTAGACACGACCCTCCACACAGTCCTTGTCCAGGCCGATGGCCATCTGGGCCACCGAAATGGGCAGCACATTGCGTCCGTTCAGGGGAACCCTCACTATTACCACGCCCTGGCTGACGATCAGGAAGTCCGAGTCGTGCTGCTGGCGCTCCAGGCACAGAGAGCCGTTGCCATAGAAACCTGGGGGAAGGGGGGAAAACACATCAATCAAAGCAAAAATCTCTTAAAAGTCTCAGTATTCCCTGCCAAATCTCTCGATATCCATTCCTCTAAATTTTCTGTATATTTCGGTAGCTACTCCTCCCTGTCTTCCTTTTTTCCAAAAAATTTACCTCCTCCTCCGCCGCCGCCGCCGCTAAAGAAATGAACCAACTGACGAGGATGTGGCGCCCAGTCGCCGGAGGACTCAAGTCCCAATTCCAACCACAGTCGCGCTGCCTCAACCAGCCCAGGCTTAGCCCCCAGGACCCAACCCAGCGACCCACTCCCATGCAGTCCATGCGGGAGTTCTTCATGCATCCGCTGACCTGGGACCGCAACAATGGCTACTTCAACGTGGTGCTGGCCCTAACCATCTTCGGCTTCGTCTTCTTCACCTCCTGCAGTTCGTGTGATCAGAAGAGGGGGGGCCCCTCCCAGGAGGCGAAGCCCGTCCAGAACGACAAGGCGGCAAAAGCCGCAGCCGTGGCTATTGAGGATTCCTCGGAAAGTTCCAATAAATGAATTGTAACTCACCTTGATTGCAGACGCAGACCAGGCCGGAGTTAGTGGAATGGCACTGGGCATTCATGTCGCACAGCGTCGGGTTGTTCAGGCAGTTCTGCTCCTCGATGCAGACATAGCCGTCGCCATGGAAGCCGGCGATGCACTGGCACTCATAGTTGGCAGGATCCCTAAAAATAAATAAAAAACCAAGGAAATATTATATATTCCGAATCCGCGATTCCTTAGACACTCACTCGGTGGGCTCGCAGGTGGCATGGATGCCGCAGTTGTTGGACACGTGGCAGGACAGCGGCTTGCTGGTGCAGCCTTGCAGGGCATCGCCCTGGTAGCCCTCGAGGCAGTCGCAAAACTGAACGCTCTGCACCGAGTCCCACTTGCAGATGGCATTGGAGCCGCAGAAGACGTTGCCGCACCGCCCGGCCGGCACACAGCGATCGTTGACATCCCGCTCGTAGTCCGGCTGGCACTGGCAGACGCCATCGTCGCAGAAGGCATTCTCGCCGCAATGCTCGGCGGCCTGGCACTCGGCGGCTAGCTGACAGCGGAAGCCGTCGCCCTCGTAGCCGCGCACGCACTGGCACTCGGACTTGCCCAGCTGCTCGTTGTATTGGCAGGAGGCGTGGACGTCGCAGATATCCGGTTTCTGGAGGCCAAATTTAGTAGATTTAGTAATTGCTCTTAAAAAATACCCTGGATCTTGGCTAAGCTTACGATCGCGCAGGAGTCATCGATGAGCTCGCAGTTGTAGCCATCCCCTGTGTAGCCGGCACTGCAGGTACAAATGTGATGCAGGTCCTGCTCAAACCACAGACACTTGGCATTGATGTGACAGTTGCTATCCACGTCGCAGGGAACTGAAAGGAATCGGAATTATAATTAGAATAAGAATTTCCCACCTACTCAAAGTAACTCACTCAGATCAGCATTCCGCTCGTGGGAGTCCAGGTCGTGGGCGTAAATGCATCGCTGGCCATCCTCGGATAGGTCGTATCCATCGGGGCAGCGGCAGTCGCCGAAGAAATCGCACATCGGCTCCACGTCATGCCTGTCCAGCAGCAGGGGCACACAGCTGCCGTCCTCCCAGACCTCGCCGTTGCCGCAGATGTTGGTGCACTGGTAACCATCGCCGGAGAAGCCGTCATGGCAGATGCAGCGTCCTCCGTAGCAGTTGGCGTCCTTAGAGCAGCGCTAAAGAACCACCACCACATTTAGTAAGGAAAAATGATTAGGATAGGGATAGACTGCGGAGCTCTTACATAGCACTCATCGGGGTGTTGCGGGCCCTGCTCCTCCTGGCCTCCTGGTGGATACGGATCTGGCTGGGGCTGCTGCTCTGGCTCCTGCTCCTGATCGGGATACGGGTTGGGCTCTGGACTAGGCTCGACTTGTGCCTGCCCTGCCGGCGTGGAGTACTCAATGTTGTCGGCTGTGGAGTTGGACAAACAGCGGTAGCCGTTGCCCTGGAATCCCTCGGAGCAGTAGCAGCTGAAGCCACCCTCCGTGTTCTCGCAAATGGCGTTCTCGTCGCAGACATGGGTGCCCGCGGCGCACTCGTCGATGTCCACACACACCTGCAGGTTGCGCTCATCCACCTGGGCGGCATAGCCGTGGTGGCAGTCGCAGCGATAGGTGTCCTCGTCCGGCACGCAAACGGAGTTATCCGCGCACTCGGCCGTGCCATCCGTGCAGGCATTGGACTCGGCAGTGACGCCCACCTTGCTCACCGCACTGATGCGCAGCGCCTGGTCGCGTTCCACGAAGTCCAGGGCCACCTTGGAGATCTTCTGCAGCACGGTGGTTTCGCTCGGGTCGGGCTCATCGTCTCGCAGGCAGCTGGTGTACAGGATGCGCTGGTCCACCTGGACGCCCAGGACGCGCTGCTCCTCCGTGATCTCCAGCTGATGTGACTGCACGGACTGCAGCTCGCCGGGACGCACAAATCGGTACTCGTCCACGTAGTCGGGCAGGTGGAGAGCGGCGTTGGCCGCCACTGCCGGCACATCGCCGTACAGCTCGATCTTGACGGACAGCTGGTCCCAGTAGTTGAGGCCCTCGAAGGTCTGGTTCACGTGGAGCGTCTCCCCGGAATCGAACTGCAGGCGGGAGACGTGGTCGTAGGCGCCGCCGGTCAGCTGGTAGCCGTTGGCCACTCCACCCACCGACTTGGCGAACAGCCAGGGAACGGTGGTCAGCAGGGGCAGCACCAGGCGCAGCTGGGCGCCCAGCTCGGGGGTCAGAGGATTGATGGTGGTGTAGGAACGGCCGTCGGTGGTCACCACATACGACTGCAGCTTGGCCTGCTCGTCCACGGGCTGGCGATTGAGCTCTCCGGCCAGGGAGCCGGTCACTCGGATGGGCAAATCATTGGCCAGGCAGGCCTTTCCATTGCCATAGAATCCATTGGAGCAGACGCAGCAATAGCCCTCGGCTTTGTCGTGGCACTGGGCATGCTCGTGGCACTGATGGCCAGCGGCCTGGCAGCTCTGGGCCAGGGCGGGGGACTCGGTGAGGGTCTCGGCGTTGTCGGGAGTCCGGACATTCTGCAGCGGCTCGATGGGAGCCACATCGAAGAGCCAAACGCCGGGGACACCCAGATTGGTGTTCTCGCTGAGGAAGCGGGCCTGAATTCGGAAATAAGTACATTGAATAAATATTAGTTGATGTAATATTATATTTTACTTAAGAAACACCCTTCTCCCACTTACATTCTCCGATCCGGAACCGTTCAAGGAAAAGTATCGTCCATCTTCAGCCACGAAACCAGCCTGGGCACGGATGTCTGGTAAGCCCAATCCTGCAGACTCGCCCTGCAGCCAGCTGAGGCCGTGCTCTGGGTAGATGAACTGCACAAAAGTCTGCTGATCGGCCACGATCAGGGCCACCTGGAAGGTGTTCAGCTTGTCCGTTTTGGAGTCAAAGTAGCCCACTTTGCGCCACGTGGCCACAATGAGCTGCCGGGCCTCGAACTCCGCTTGACTGCTGAAGGCATAGCGCACCAGAGATGTGGCACGATCCAGAGTAGATTGATCCTTGGTCTCGAACAGCGAGATGGAGGTGTCCTCGCCACTGTTCGAGGTGTCCACGTTGGAGTAGAAGGCCGCTATCGAGGCGTACTCCAGGGGAAAGGGCTGATTGAGGTACTCGGCGAACTCCACATTGAAGGTGAGAATGCCATTGGTGTTGATCTGAAGGAGGGAACATTAAGAAGTCAGTAAACATACAGAAAGTTAGTAAAACTTGGTCGCTATCCTCTTATTTTATTAAAAACCCAATTTAACTTCAACCCCTAACATCACTAAAGTGTGAAAATTCAAAATTAAGTACATCCAGTAAAGAGAACAATATTTTCTTTCAACACATGAGAATGAGGAAGTTACACACTTGGGATCGCTTGAAGTACTTGAAATTCTTGGCCTCCACATGGCAGTGCCATTAGTTTACCCCGTGAAGTGCTAACGTGCCACTTAGCTCCTAATGGTTATTCTCCTGGCGGAACCATAACAACAACAAATCATTAAAGGAGGCGGCAAAACGATCGGGCATCGAAGGGATATATAGTGTAAATGATCTGAGCACTAATTGAGTCCTCGCCCAACATCCGTTCAGTGTTCGGTCTAAAATTAGCTGCGGAGAGAATGTGGGAATGCAGCTTCCTCTGGCATTATTTCCAGCAGTGCAACAGGCAATCTGAATAAACAAACTCGGGGAATCTAAATGGGAATTGGAGCACAGGTGTTTTGAGAAATGCCTTTGTTGTGGCTGCCGAAGACAGGCCGCAGCATAAATCAGTGTCTTCCTGAGCAGCCATTTATCGCCGCAGGGGAACCACGACGACGACGGCATGTGGCCTAGGAATTCCGACAGCCTGGCAGCCTGGAAGCCTGGAAGGTGATGTGTACCAAAACTCCACAGGGAAACCATGCCAAGCAGGCCGCAATATATGCCAAATTGAGGTTGGGTAAGCGAGCATCATCACATATTTCAAACCAAATTGGGGCATTCATTGGCCTATTTCGAAAAGGTATTTCAGAACTAGATTTGTGTTCAACAAAAAGAGCAGAAATCCCCTATAAATATTACAATTTAATTTCAGTAATAGCTTCAAGTGCCTTATCAAATTTATAGGTACTATGGTATATATATAACACATATACCTATGTTAGGCTGGGGTTATTAACACGCTTTTTGGACTGGAATATGACGAACCTATTTATACAAATTCCAAATGGTTTCGACACCATTTTGACCCAAGAAGCGACAGGCAACAGGCTTTGCTCCTCGGCCATTCCGGCAAGGAATTTCAATAAATTTATGGATTTCTATGGTGTTCCGACTCTGTGCCGCGGCCCGTGCTATTTTTCTACGTCAGACACATAAATTCAGTTAATTAACTAACAAAATTCAGAACGCGGCGGCTGACAAAAAAACAAAGTTCAAAAATAGGCGACACTCGAAGAGGCTCTTCTCCACTCGGAGAACTCATAACTTTGGCTGCCAAGTGCCGAAACCACTCAGACACTTGGTGCTCAGGAGCCCTGGCACTCGGCCAAGGCGGCAAGGAGACACATCAATGGGTTGCCGTTGCCTCTTGGTCTTGGACCACCCTCAAGTGGCTGTGTGTGTGTGGAAATCGATGTTCCTGCGTCCGAGCTGTCATGTTTTGCCGAAAATTAATGTCGCCTATAAATACGCGGGCCACAACAAAGCAAAGCATGCTTGCCCCGAAATAGACTAATAGCTGAGGTCTAGAAACTATTGAACCGCCGAGTATTTGCCTGCTGATTGCTGATTATCGGCTTATCGGCGCTCTTATCAGCCTGCTGCAGGCTGCGAAAATTCATTCAGTGCACAATCTCCGAGATACATTTTGCATTCGATCCAGGCCGGAGCCCCAGATTCGCATATTACTCACGTATAGCTGCTCGTACTGCTCGCCGTAGAAGTGTACGGGCTGCTCCAGCTGGAGCAGAATCCGCTCGCTGTCGCCCTTGGGCAGGTACTGGATGCTGCCCGAGGAGCCGTCGTCCACGAACTCGTACAGCTCGTTGGAGCGCAGGCTGTCCAGGTAGTGCTCGTACTGGCCGCTGACCAGGATCACCATCGTCGAGCTGGCCAGCAGGCAGGCGAGGAACTTGGCGCCGAAGCTCGGCATTGTGGCGGGATATATGTATCTAGGGTTTCTTCTTTGGCTATTTTCTATACTATATAGTATGTGTTTACTTGGTGTGACTTTGAGGCGCGAGGATTTCACAATCACGATTTCGGCAAAGGCATTTTCACACTAGACGACACTAGACCAGAGAACACACAAATTCCGAGAACACACTTTTGCTTTCGCCTCAAGTTTGATCCAAAAATATAGGCGGTTTATAAATAAATAGAATGTGTGGCACTATCCACCCGACGGGTATCTATAGCTCAGAGGTATGTGAATAGTTTGACAGATTTTTGGAACTGTCGCTCCAACTGGCGGCAGAGGAGCTGCTCGGCCTTTCTGGCTTTCTTTTGCCTCCGGAACCGGGAAATAGAACGAACCGCACGTCTCGACTGCAGACTCTCGACTGATAGGCCGTCGTCTTCGCTGTGGATTCTCCTCGACTCGCTGCTCATCCGTCCGTTACATCCGCACCGAGTATCTGTGCGCCGTATCTGTCTCCGTGTGTGTGTGTTGGAGCGCCTGAAAGCGAGAGTTCTCTGCGAAGGCAGCTGAGATACATCTGGATGCTGGAATAGCATCCACAAACTGCAATCAGGGCCAGATGCCGTTCGATTATGACAATGCGTTGTTGATGTTTACCATCAACATCCACTCGACTCGTGGAGGGAGCCCCTAATTACAGCCAAATAAAATAATCAATTATTAAGTAGTTTCGGGTATAAAAGGGGGTATACAAATAACTAATAACTAAGCTAAAAATACATTCATTTGAATTTGGAAAACGGTTCTAAGTTAGTTTTTATAATGCTAATAAAACGGCGTACTGAATTTAAATGTTGGGCAAGTTAAAGCTTAAGAATATAATAACTAAGCTAAAAGTACATTTGGCTTTGAATTTGAATTCGGAAAACTGCTGGGAGTTAGTTTTTGTAAGGCTAATAAAAATGCCTTCTGAATTTAAATTTATTTTCAATCTCAATTTATTTTAATTTTTATTTCAAGTTTTTTTTTTACAATTTTAAAAATTTAACCCCTTAAAAATATCTAACATTTTTTAAGTTTTTGTATTCAACCAAACATGGCTAGATCAACTCGGCCTGATCAAGAATATACGATAGCAAAACTTCTGACTAAAATTATAAAACCTTGCAAGGATATAAAAATTAAACAGGATTTTTGAATATTGTTACTGTTGTTTTTATTAATAGTAAATAGTATTTTTTAATATGAGTAATTTTTAATAAAGCAAGGGTAAACCAATGCCCTTTATATTCGATTTTCTCTCTCCAGGTAAGCGCATAAAAGAAATTGATTAAATAAATTAAATTTACTTCTGCGCTCTTTTGATATTTAAAAATATGTATAATTATTTACAAATAATATCAAAACACAGTCAAAATCCCTTATTCAAATTTTGAAAATTTTGTGAATTTTTTTTATAGCGGACATGGCTAGATCCTTTCGGCTGTTGATGCTGTTGTGCAAAATGAATAACTTTTGTAAAATTGTTTCAATGGGTATATTTCTATTAATTATTATTCTATTAATTTAAATTAAGGGAGAAACAAAAATGCACATATAATTATTTACTATGG
>JAEIHY010020132.1:0-16831 GCA_018904565.1 Drosophila tsacasi | reverse complement strand
GTGATGTTTTTTACTATTTAAGTAAATCAGAGAAGCATAAATGTGGTTTCTTTTGACTCTGCAATCTCCCAGTGATGATCGAAAGCAAAAGTCCCAACATAGTTCCTCTGCTTTGGAGAATTTTATCATCTTTTTTATGGTGTTTTTCATCAAAATAATGAAAAATCGCGAGTTGCGCGAGTTTGCTTTGGATTATTTCGAAATTTGTTTTAGAATATAATAAAGGCTTTCAAATTTGATCCATTGGAACATTTCTTAATGTTACTATGTTAAAAATATTAATTTTAGGGAATTTTTGGTGGTTTTTGCCGCGGTTGTACTTTCCAGAGAATAGCCCATAATGGATTACACAATTATCAGGAAACACAGCTTCTAAAACAGGCTCAAGTCTCATGATAATTGGAATCCTCTCCCTAGAAACTCTCTCTTAAAGAATATTAACTAATGAAAAGTTCTAGAAAAAGTCTAGCGTCATTCCGGAAGGGTTTACGATGGCTAAATAAGTGTTTAAGCTAGAGGCTAGAGACTAATACAACTCTCCTCCTCAGTAACTACCTCCATTTCTCAAGGAAAATTATAAACAACTTAAGGGAACAGGGGAATCTACTGAAAAACCTATCCCACGAGTACTCACTTGATGCTCAGCGGCGATCCTGTGCGCACCGCAATGCCCATGAGCACGCCCAGGAAGCGGAACATGTTCATCTGCAGCACCGAGCTTAAAGTGGGGTCCAGCAGGAAGCAGTCGCGGTTGGCCCCGGCCTCGCCCCGTCCGTTGGGCGTGCTGATCAGCAGCGGCACGCTGCCATTCTGCAGCTCGTCGCACATCTCGGCTATGGACTCGCTGTAGCCGCCGCCGCAGTCGTCCACGCTCTCGCCGACGAACTTCACCTTCCAGACGCGGTGCGGCAGGGCCAGCGCCTCCTGGGTGAGCAGCGGCAGCTTCTGCACCATCTGCCCGAACACGCTCTTCATGCCGTCGACGCCGGCCAGGCCGTTGCAGCGGCTGCGCGACCGCTTCACCTGGATGCGGTTGAGCTCGATGACGGGTCCGTGCTGCTTGTCCCGCACCATGGTCGTCTGGATGACCTTGCGGAAGGCCGCCTCCTTGATGTTGTACACGAGCACGTCCTTGAGGGCGCCCAGGCTCAGGTCGCCGGCAATGGGCAGCATGGCCAGGCAGGGGCACAGCAGCTCCGAGAAGTGATGCAGCAGGATGAGGCGGGCGTGGAGGGCCTCCGGGGCCAGGTCGCGCACCAGGTCGTACTCGAGCGGGGGATTGGGCAGCGGTCGCAGCCGCTCGCTCAGCTGGGACGTGGACAGGGCCAGTGTGTGGGCCGAGCCGCAGGTGACCTTCACGATGTGCTTGCCCTGGAGGGCGGCCACGAGGCGCGGCCGCTGGATGGCCGTCACCGTGCCGTCGCCCAGCTGGCCCTCGTCGTTGTCGCCCCAGGTGTAGACCTCGCCGGAGTCGCTGCAGGCGACGCAGTGCAGCGAGCCGGTGGCAATCGAGATGATCTTCTTGCCCTGCAGCGCGGCCACCTTCTTGGGCCGCCGCACATGGTCCACGGAGCCGTGGCCCAGGCGATGGAAGTCGCCCTTGCCCCACGTGTACACCGCCCCGGACTTGGTCAGCGCCACGGAGAACTGGGATCCGCACTCCACCTTGACCACTCCGAGGCCCGCCAGGCTCTCGATCTTGTAGGGCAGCTTGCAGCCGTCGCTGCCGCCGCGGCCCAGCTTGCCGTAGTCGCCGTCGCCCCAGCTCCACACGTTGTCGTCGTCCGTGATGCACAGCGTCTGCGCGTCTCCGGATCCGCAGGCGATGTCGATGGCCCGATAGCCGAGCAGGGCCTCCACCAGCTTCGGTCGCAGCTGGTCCTCGGAGTCACCGTGTCCCAGGCGCCCGTAGCGGCCCTTGCCCCAGGTCAGGACGTGGCCGCTGGCCGTAATGGCCGCCGAGTGGGCGCTGCCGCAGGCAATGTCCGCCACGCTCATCCCGTTCAGGTGCTCCACCAGCTTCGGCCGGTCGTAGCTCATCCGGTTGCCGTGGCCCAGCTTGCCGTCCTCGCCCTCGCCCCAGGCGTACACCTCGCCCTCGGTGGTCAGCGCCAGGCAGTGCTTGCCGCCGGAGTTCACGGCCACCTTCTTCACGAACACGTGTTGCAGGGAGCCCAGGAGCGTGGGAATGGCCCAGCTGTCGCTGCCGCCGACGCCCAGTCGCCCGCCGCTTCCGTAGCCGGTGGCGAAGAGCTTGCCGTCGGGCGTGACGGCGAACAGGGACTGCTCTCCTCCGGCCAGCTGGACGGGGCGCAGCAGGCTGAGCGCCTCGCACGGCGTCGGCGTCTTGATCCGCGATCCCTCGAGGCCGCCCAGCTGGCCGCGATGGTTGTGGCCCCAGCCGTAGATGGTGCTGGCTCCGCCCCAGCTCAGGGCCCAGTCGTCGGGCCGCCGGTTGAGCCACTGCAGCAGCTGGGCGTCGTGCGGGGCCTGGAAGAGGGCGTGGTCCTCGTGCAGCAGGGTGCTGCTGCTGTCCAGCTGGTGGATGGGGCAGTGGAGGAGCTCCAGGTGGTCGCTGCGCTCGTTGCCCGGCGGCGGCGGCGACACATTGCTGGCGGTGCTCGAGGACAGCGAGGTGGTGGAGTTCAGCATGGAGGCGCCGGGCGATTGGCCGCCGCCGCCGGTATTGGACATCGCACTGCAGTGGGAACTCGAGTTGGGCAGCATCTCGGCGAACTTCTTGCGCACCTCCAGGCAGAAGGCGCGCGGCAGCTCGGTGCGCCGGATCAGGGCCTGGGCCACCCGCACGGCGATGCAGTAGCGCTTGAACCAGGCCCACTTGTGGACGTCGCCGGTGGAGGAGGAGGCGGAGCAACTGGCTGACATCGAGGCGCCGACCGGCAGCGAGGCGTCCAGCTGCATGTCGCAGGCTAGGGCGGCCAGCGTCTTGAAGTAGTCCGAGTGCATCAGGTGGATGCCGCCGCGCACCTGCGGCTCCTCGTACTCGTACTGCCGCAGCAGCTCCGGGATCAGCGGCTGGAGGAGCGAGGCGAGTACCGGGTCCTGGGGGCGCGGCGCCTGGTCCAGCAGCAGCACGGCGTGCAGCTTGCGCAGCGACCAGATCCTCTGGGCCGTGGTGAGCGCTCCGAGTTGGGAGCAAGCGGCGAGGGCGGAGGCCAGGCGCAGCAGAACGCCCGCCTGGCGGGGGGCCAGCCGCGAGTCCAGCAGGGACATGACCAGCGACATGGACGGCTGCGAGAGCACCGCCCGGTCCGAGCCGCTCTCGCCCAGCGTCGCCGCCGGCATGATGGCGTGCACCCAGAAGCGCCAGCCCCACCCGTTGACCGAGCTGTCCGAGGAGAACTTCCAGCGCAGCTCGTCGCCCGGCACGCGGATCTCGGGCGCCCAGTGGGCGAACTCGCGGCCCGAGCGCATGGCCAGCACGCGGCCGGTGCCGTCCATGATCACCAGCGGATCGTTGCGCTTCTCCGTGCTGCACTGGCTGTCGAACTCGAGGCGCAGCATCTCCGCGCCGGGAATGCGCACCACGCCGGTCACGTTCACGTTGTCCACGTACGGGTGGCTGCTCTCCTGCATCACCGGCTTGGGCAGCTTGCCGAGGCAGTGGCGCGACGTGCAGAGATCCTCCAGCTCCGTGATGCACGTCTCCAGCAGCATGGCGGCCACCGGCGCCGCTCCGGCTCCCAGCGAGATCAGCGTTTCGGCGATGGTCTGGGCCGTGCTCGGCGGTCCGCAGCGTCCGCACACCGCCAGCTTCAGCAATTCCACCAGGCTCTTGGCCTCCGGCTCGCCCAGTAATCCCCCGAAGTCTTCCAGGCCGTGGCAGTGTCCAATCTGGGCCAGCATCTCCTCCTGCTGCGTCATGGTGGCGGCCATCACGGACATGGCGCTGGCCGACATCCGCGAGTGCTTGTGCTGGGGCAGGGCGCTGCTGGAGAGCGATCCCGACATGGACAGCGACCCGGTGAGGCTCTGAAAGGCGCTGAGTGGCCCGGCAGTAAGCGGCGGCAGTGTGGCAGCTCCTCCGGACACGGCGGCGCCTCCTCCGCCTCCTGTTAGCGCCTCCAAGGGCGCATCAGGGCTGTGCTCCTGGAGAGCTGCATCCGAGGCATCCGCGGGCGCCTCGCCTCCTCCTTGGGCAATCGTCTCGGCCGTTTGCAGGGGCACTCCTCCCATGGGCGCTCCTCCGCCCGTCAGCTGCTCCTCCTCGCCGCCTGCGCCGCCGCTTCCCACGTTGCGCTCCTTGTAGTTCACCTTGCTGTGGCTGGTGAGGGCCGCCACGATGAGCTGGCGCGCCTGCAGAATACTCATGGCGCGCAGCACGTGGCCCAGGGCTGCCTGCCTGGCCGCCGGCGTCTCCAGGGCGAGGCTCTCGCTCAGGCTGGTCAGGTGGAGGGGCTTCGGGTCGGGCTTGAGCAGCGCCTGCTGCACGGCCTCCGCCTCGTAGATGCCCAGGCTGCTGCCTCCGAGCGGATCGCGCGTGCTGCCGAAGGGCACGGGTCCGCGCTTCTCCTCGTCCAGCGAAGCGTTCGGCAGGCCCCAGGCGATGGAATGCGAGCTGCCGCAGGCCACGCGGTTCACAAAGACGGCGTCCAGGCCGATGACCAGGGCGGGCTTCTTGTTCACGAAGGTGTTGCCGCTGCCCTGCTGGCCGTGGTCGTTGTCTCCCCAGGCGTACACCTGCCCGGCGTCCGTGACGGCCAGGCAGTGCAGGGCGCCGACGGCCACGTGGATGACGCGTCGGCCGCGCAGGCCGCCGATGGGCTGCGGCTTGCGCACGTGCTGGTCCCCGCCGTGGCCCAGGCGGTAGTAGTCGCCCTTGCCCCAGGTCCACACCTCGCCGGCCCGCGTCAGCGCGAGGCTGAACTGGGCGCCGCACTCGATCTGCACCACGCCGATGCCCGACAGCCGCTCGATCTCGTGCGGCGTGTCCGATCCCTCGCTGCCGCCGCGTCCCAGCTTCCCGAAGTCGCCGTCGCCCCAGGAGAACACGGCCCCGTCCTCGGTGAGGGCCAGCGTCTGGGCGTCGCGACTGCCGCAGGCCACCTGGATCACTCGGCGGCCGGTGAGGGCGGCCACCAGCTTGGGCTTCAGCTGCGTGGCATTGTCGCCGTGTCCCAGGCGCCCGTACTCGCCCAGTCCCCACGTGTAGAGCTCTCCCTGGCTGCTGATGGCCGCCGAGTGCGAGGAGCCGCAGGCCACGTCGCGGATCTTCTTGGCGCGCAGCGCCTCCACCAGCCGCGGCTTGTCCAGCGTCGTCCGGTTGCCGTGGCCCAGCTTGCCGTCCTCGCCCTCGCCCCACGAGAACACCTTGCCGTCCAGCGTGAGGGCGAGGGCGTGCTTGCCGCCGGAGTGGACGGCCACCTTCTTCACCACGTACTGGTGCAGCACGGGCAACTGGTGGGGCAGCGGCACGTTGTGGGTGACGCCGAGGCCCAGCCGTCCGTTGGTGCCCTCGCCGCAGGCGTACACCTTGCCGTCCTGGCTGACGATGAAGAGGCTCTTGGAGCCGCCGGCAATGTGGATCGGACGCAGGCGGCTGATGGTCTGCGAGAAGGTGGGCACCTTCACCTTGGAGCCCTTCAGGCCGCCCAGCTGCTCCTTGTCGTTGAGGCCCCACACCATGACGGTGCAGGGCAGGTCCTGCTCCGGCCCCGTGCTGGCCTCGCCGTGCTGCGACGTGCTCGCAGCTCCCACTGGGGCTGCGGCGGCTCCTGGGCCGATGCTGGCGCTGTACTCGCTGGCCAGGAACTGGGCGTTGGCCAGGATGTGGTGCAGGTCGGGCTGCTGGCGGCGGCCGACGAACTGCAGGCCGTGGATCTTGCACTGGATGCCGTTGTTCTGGCACTGCTTGACCACCACCTCCACCCAGGGGTAGTAGGTGGGGACCTGCTGCATGAGCAGCACCTGGCCGGCGCCGGCCGGCACCGGGATCCACGTGTACTCCTTCAGGCTGTCCACGCACTCGCCCACGCGGATCTCCAGCAGCGACGGCATGTGCGAGTGGTCCTCGGGACTCACCTTTAGGGTCAGGCTGTGCACCAGGATGCGGTCGTGGAGCTCGAGTCGGATCCAGTGGCGGCAGGGCCCGCTGGAGCAGCTCTGCCAGGGCTGTCCGCTGCCGTCCAGCAGATGCTTGGCCGCCGCCTCGTTGGAGCTGACGGTCAGGGAGCGGATGCAGCGCGACCAGTCCTCGATGAGATCGCTGGGCGCCGCCTGATTGCTGGCGTCTGGGGCTAGCGGCTGCGCCATCGCGTCGGCGCTTGAGTTGTTCACCAGCGGCGCCACCAGCTCCACCTCGTTGATGTGGCCCTGCCAGGAAGGCATGCCCGGAAAGTCCACGGTGAGCTGCTTGCCGCGCACCGAAGTCACCACGCCCACGGACGACGACGACGAGGATGATGAAGAGGCCGACGATGAGGAGGCCGCCTCGCTCCTCGCCAGGCGCATCTGGCCGAGCAGGGCGAAGCGCAGGGAGGAGGTGCACAGCCGCACGCGGGCACCCACGACGATGGGCGGCGGACGGGGCTGGTGCTGCGACTGCGCCGCCTCCACCAGCTCGATGTGCACGAAGCAGACCCAGTAGGTGCTGCCGTGGTTGCGCCAGTCGACCTGCACGTTGAGGTCGTGCAGGCCCTCGGTGTCCACGATGAGCACGGTGCCCATGTCGCCCTGCTTGATCTCCTCGAAGTCGCGGCAGCACCGAACCGTCATCCCGGGACGCACGAGGCCACGAACGTAGAGAGCGTAGAGATCGGCGGTCTGAAAGTCCTTGCGGGACTCGAACCTCACCGGTGCCGAGGCCACAGCTCCAGCTGTCACCGGCTGTCCCTCCACCGTGTCCGAGGACGAGGAGGAGGAGGACGAGGAGGAAGTCGTCGAGTTCGAGCTGGGACACTCGTTGTCCGAGTCCGCTTCGGGGTCGTGCGACGACGCAGCCGCCGGCGGGGCGAGGGCCAGCGCATCCTCCTCGATGGTGTTGGCGCACACATCTGGGTGCTCGAGGATCCACTGGACGATCTGCTCGGGCGTGGGCATGATCTCCGCCTGCAGGGATAGCTGCTTGAGGGCCAGCTCCACGGTGCGTCGCGTGAAGCCCATTTCCATGATCTGACTGATGAGTTGGGCATCGGTGGCCGCCGCTGGCCACTTGCTGGCCTTCTGCTCCGCCTGCTGCTGATCTGGTGGCGGCTGCGGCGGCTTCTGCTCCCTCCTGGCCACATTGTAGACCGGCACGCCGTGCACCATGGTCGGTTGCGGGGGCGTTATTAGCGCCTGGGCGTTCGCCGGAGCTCCGCCAGCGACACCACCGTCGGTGGCTTCACTCAGCTCCTGGTGTGCCTGCGTCGCCAGCGATTGGATGCAGTTGAGGGCGGCGGTGGCCAGGTCCGTGTAACTGTAGCACGCCTTAACGGGCGAGGCCTGCGTGGCCCTCAGCAGGATGCACTGGACCAGCAGCTGCGTCTCCTGCGCGCTGCCGCCACTGCCAGTGGACAGCTGAGGGTCCTGTTCCTGCTCCTGCTCATGATCCTGCTCCCTCTGCCTCTCCTGCTGCGATTCCGGATCACTTCGGTCCGGCTCCGTGTCCTCGGCGGATGTGTAAATGCTGCCCGGCGCCCGCTGCTTCAGGATGCGGCGCAGGGCGGCCTGGTGTCGGTACAGGACGCCGTTCGTCTGCAGCACCGCCATCTGCAGCTGCTGGGCGCGCAGCAGGGCCAGATCCAGGCGACCCTCGGCGCTGGCGGGCAGCTCGCGGAGCTCCGAGCAGCACGGTCCGTAGAGCAGCACCGTCCAGGCATTCAGCAGCATCTCGTTCATGGGCAGGCGGCTCAGGCTGAACACGCTGTGGTCCAGGTGCGGCATGACCGCCGCGAGCGGCACCTTCACGAATCCCGAGCCGGAGCCCACGCCTCCGGGGGCCAGCAGGCAGCGACCCTTGGGCGTGAAGCTGGCAATGACCATGTGGCTGCCCTCGTGGAAGCAGTGCAGTCCCACGCGCGGGCGCAGATCGTGGCCACCCATCGCGCCCAGGACGCCCAGCACGAAGACCTGCTCGCTGTCCAGCGACGCAGAGTGCGCGGACGATTGCTCCGCCAGCAGCTCGGCGGCCACGCAAAGCTTTTGCGCGAGGAAGGAGTTGATCACCGGGTTCCAGGCCGGCAGCGTGTGCAGGCGCCGGAGCAGCGCGACCAGTTCTTCGGCCACGCTGCCCGAGTGGGAGGCGGTGAGGAGGACGCGCGCCTTGCCCTCGCTCGTCGGCTGCAGGCTGGCATCCCCCGGGCAATGCAGGGCAATGCGTCCCAGGGTGGCGAAGAGCTGGCGCACTAGCGCCGGCATCCTGAGCTCCTCCTCCGAGCCCCACTGCGCGAGGATGAACTGCAGCAGGCGCAGGCAGTGCAGCTGCCGGTAGACGCCCGCCTCGTTGCCCGCCGGCTCCTCCAGCAGCGACAGGTAGTGGCTCAGCCAGCCAGGGGTGCTCAGTTCGAGGCAGAGGCGGGGACAGTCGCCTGGAAAGGGTTTCAAGAAAGGGAATTACTCTCACATTGACATGGGAAGGCATGGTTTTAAACAGAGCTCGCAAATAACAGTTGACCGTTTCTTGTTAATTCGCTACTAGTTGTAAAACTTAATGAAGAAGTAATAAATGTAATGTTAACATCTAATAAATAATAAATATGGGCTTTTCTCTGGAAAGTACAAGTGCGGAAAAACCACAAAAAATGCTCTAAAATTAATATTTTGAGCATAGTAACATTAAGAAATGTTCCAATGGATCAAATTTGAAAGCCTTTATCATATTCTAAAACAAATTTAAAAATATTCGTATGCAAACTCGCGCAACTCGCGATTTTTCATAATTTTGAAGAAAAACACCATAAAAAAGATCATGTTGTGTTTTGATAAAGATCTCCAAAGCAGAGGAACTATGCTGGGACTTTTGCTGTCTATCATCACTGGGAGATTGCTAAGAGTCCAAAGAGATCACATTTATGCTTCTCTGATTTACTTAAATAGTACAAAACATCACGAAAAGAACGATGGAAGAAAATGTCGCGTGCAACAGTGACTAAAATTCAATTTAAAAAAAAACTGCTTAATATTTTTAAGTGAACTCAAATACATTATTAAGTTGAATTGATATATAATACATTAAAATTAGCTGCATTACAATTTTTCATCAAGTTTCGCTGAAATCAGTGCTTGAACTGGTTTGCGAAAAAGTTACTTGTGTCGCATGCGAACGAACATCTTACATTTTTGTTATTATCTTGAAAACGAACAATTTTCCAAAATCGACCATAACACCAATTATAGTGCTAACCAAGAGCTATAAGTTTAACATTTTTTTAAATTAAAAATTAAGTCTTGGTACATGTTTTCTTTTAGTTTTAATGCGTACAAATGTCGCGTGCGATGTCAGAGAATTGCCCATATGCTAAGAATTTTAACTTAAAATTGTGGCTAAGCTTTGTTTAAAAGGCACTGAAGACAGAAGACCGTTTACGATGAGTCCTTGGTTCTCCGCTCTTCTGCTGAGCGAGCGTTCAGTGGGATCGCTCTCTCTGAGTTGTTGTTGACTGAGCAAAACAAGAAGCACGCAACTGAGAGCACACACACCACAAAGAGAAACGAAATGTTCCGTTCAGAGCGAGAGCACACGCGCCTCGTCTTTTGCGGTTGTGTTAGAGTGCAGACCGCAAAGCGAAAGACGGTTGAGAGCTATTTGCGAGCCATGGTTTTAACTTTCAAGGACACACTCACCGGCTATGGCTCGGATGAAGCCCAGGTTCAGCCAGCCCAGCGAGTGCGAGACGTTGGACAGGGCTGGCTTGGGCTTGGGATCGATGATGGCGCGGAACATGCTCGTCATGCCGCGCAGCGCATGCTTGTCCAGCTGGGCGCCGTGCAGGCCGCTACCCACGGCCAGGATCTGCAGCAGCTTGGCGGCACAGTGGCGCAGAAGCTTGGAGGGATGCGAGTCGCTGCTGGGCGAGGCCTCGCCGCCCGCCAGATGCTCCTCCCGCTCCGGTTCGGTGGGCGAGGCCACGTTCATGGCGCTGTCCGCCAGCTGCAGGTCGTACTGGCCCTCCTTGCCCATGCGGTACGAGTTGGTGGCGCCAGTGTACCACTCCACGCGCACCCACCTGCAGAGGAGATTGAGTTAACAGGGACTTCCTTGAGAGAGAGAGGGATGTGGCTGGCTTACCCGTCCTCGCCCACTTCGCTTATGATGCGCCCCTCGCCGGGCGGATTGCCGTCCTGGTCGCCCCACTTCCAGTCCGCTCCTCGCACGATCCGCGTGCCGATCTTCATCAGCTTGGCCAGGTCCGGACCACTCAGCTGCGCCTTGCTGGACTTCTGCCGCAGCACGCTGTCCTCGTAGAGCACGCTCAGTTCGCCGTGCGCCTGGCCGCCGGCCAAACCCTCGCCGCCCGTCTGCGCCAGCAGGCCGAGAACCGTGCCCAGCAGGCCGGAGTTGATGAGCAGGCCCAGCTCGTTGGGGCCCAGCTCCTTGGCGAGCAGTCCGAACACGCTCAGCAGGAAGCGGGCGCGCGGCAGGCGCTTCAGCAGGACGTAGGTGCCCAGGTTGGTGCTGTCCTTGCCGCGGGCGTGGCCGTGCTGCTCCTGGTTGACCAGGCGGCGCAGCTCGCGCACCGCCCAGTCGAGGACGCGGGCCTGGGCCAGGAGCAGCCTGGCCTTCTGGTAGGCACTCACCATGTTCAGCTGGCCCAGGACGTGCAGGGAGCTGCCCGACGACGACGACGATCCACCGTTGGACTTGAGGTGCAGTCCAAGGAAGCCGTTCAGCAGGCTGTACTGCGCCGCATCCAGCAGGCCGTGCAGCTCGAGCAGCTGCTGGACGAGCTGGAGCCCGGCCAGGCGCAGCTGGAAGCGCTGCATCTGGCAGTACATGGCCCGGCGGGCCGTCTCCACGTCGCAGCTGTCCTGCAGGGCAAAGTCGACGATGTCCTGCATGAGCGCAGGATCCAGCTCGCCCTCGCCGTGCATCTGGCGCTCGTTCAGCCGCCGCAGCAGCGTCTCCTCCTCCTCCTGCTGCTCCTCCAGTTCCTGCTTGGGCATGGCCTGCTGCGGCTTCTTCTCCTGCTCCTGATGATGCTGCTGCTGGATGGTGGCGTTCAGCAGGTCCTCCGGCTTGGCCGGCTGTCGTGCGGAGCGAAGCTCCTGCAGAAGCCGTCGCACGAGGAGTCGGAAGCGCGGCAGCCGCTGCAGAATGGGCAGGCGGCGCAGGCCCCGCTGCTGCGGACTGATCGCGGGACGCACCTCGTAGAGCAGGAAGCGCAGCCGCTCCAGGATCGGGGCGCAGACCTCCTTGTAGCTGCGGTTCAGCTGCTGCCGCGTGCGCACCACCGACCACTTGGCCTGGTGCACCAGCCGGATGATCTCGCCCAGCTGCCGCGGCGGCGGCGACTCGCCGCCCTCCGTCCCCTCCAGGGCGCTGAGCACGAGGCCGCCGAGGTACTGGTGCCGGATGAGCACGGCGCTCAGCAGGCGCTCCAGCTCCTGGACGGGATGCTCGGTGGCGAACTCCTGGTGCCACATCAGGTTGTGCGCCTTGCAGTAGCGCTCGGTGAGCCCCAGCCAGGCGGCCACCGGTGGCTCCGCGAGCCGTGCCTCCGCCAGGCCGCTGATGAAGGCGTCCGCCCGCTGCTGCAGCTGCGACTTGCCGCGGCCCGGCGTTGACTGCTGATGCTGCTGTAGCGGCAGTGGCAGCGGCGGCTGCTCCGTGGGCGTGTTGCCCGCCGTGCTGTGGCAACTGTGGCTGCTCCGCGCCTCGCCCTTCTCCTCGTCAAACGGGTTGCTGGGCTGCAGCAGCTGCAGGCCGCCGCTCAAGAGGCTCGACTTGTCCAGCTGGCGGCACTGCAGTTCCGCCGGCTGCAGGGCTGGGCCGCTGCACATCAGGTTGGCCACCAGCCCCAGCAGCTGGGCCAAGGCGCACTCGGAGCTGAAGTGGGTGAGGCGGCTGGGTCCCGGCGAGGATGCCTGCAAGGGATTGGGTTGGTTGGGAACCTTTGCTCAAAAAAGAGAGCCTCGCAAAGAGCAACTCACCTTCTCCTCGCTGCTCGCCTGGGCCAGGTACTTGCCCAGCTTGTGGTGCTGCAGTATGTGCTCCATGGCGCTCCTGTGCGCCTGGCTCAGCTCCGCCGTGAGATCCTTGCCCAAGCCGCCATCCAGAAGGCTCCGCAAGGCGTCCGACTCGCAGCTGCCGGGAGAAAGTGAGGTGTGAGGAAGGAATCGTCAGGAATCGTCAGAAATCGTCAGGAATCGTCAGGAATCGTCAGAAATCGTCAGGAATCGTCAGGAATCGAAGAAAACCTCACCTGTAGCCACTCAGGTCGCAGACGTAGCCGGCGAGGATGATGCAGCGACTGCCGTCCAGCAGCTGGTTCTCCATGTCCGCCCGCCGCACGTAGTGGGTCTCCGGATCGGCGGGTGGGGGGCCGCCGCCCTTTGGGCCTCCCCGGCAGATGATGCCCGGCCAGCCCATGTCGTCGCCGTCCCGAAGCTCGCCCTCGCCCAGCGCCCGATTCAGGCGGTCGAGGACGCGCAGGAGGGGCAGGAAGAGGCGCGCCCAGCGCAGATTGCCCAGGCACTGGGCACGGTCGCGCTTGAGGAGCACCAGCCCCACCAGCAGCTCGTGCAGCAGGGCGTCCGAGATGTCCGCTTGGAGGATGCGGCCCAGGTGGCCTGCCTGCTGGCTCAGCGAATGCTCGCCGGGCTCGCGGCACTGCAGGGCCAGCTCGTGGGCCTGCTGCAGCGTGGTGACGCAGGCCGGGATGAGGGCGTGCAGGTATTGCAGCAACAGTGCCTCGGCCCCCGTCGTCTCCTCCTCGGGCTCCGCCTGGTGGATGTGGGCCAGCAGCAGGCGCTGGAAGCGGTGCAGCAGACTCAAACTGGGGCTGGTACTCGGCTCCTGGTGCTGGTGCTGGTGATGCTGCTGCTCGCGCTCATCCTGCTGCTCCTTGAGCAGCTCGTGCTTGCCCAGCGTGGGCGACAGCCTGGTCTGCGTGAGCGCCGCATTGTTGCCCAGCAGGCGCGTTATCAGCTGCAGCAGCGGCAGGTGGACGCCGTCGCCGCAGTCCGCCGAGCAGGAGCTGCTCTCCAGGCGGATGGCATGCTGCAGGGCCGACTCCAGGCCGCCCTCGGCCATCAGGGAGCTGACGAGGAGATCTGTCATGAAGCGGTGGCCGGCGGAGGACGCCTGACCCGGTTCCGAGGGCAGCAGCGAGGTGAGGGTCTGCGCACGCTCCGCTGCCGTGGGCAAGAGGACACTCCAGCCGTCCTAAGGGTAGAAATTGTTCTGGGTAACAGCAAGGAATCCCTGGGAAACAGTATAGAATCCTTACCTGCAGCGCCTGTTGGGCGGCCACTTGTATGGTGCGCAGAACCTGGCTGCCACCGGCCAGGCCGAGGACCCGTGTCTTCAGGCTGCTCAGCAGGCGACTGCCGCTGGCCAGACCCACCTGGCGCGGCTCGACGCCGTTGGCGATGAGGGCGAGCAGTTGGAGACGCACCATGTTGAGGCAGGCCACGGCGATGCACTCGCTCTCCTGGTTCGGCGTCTGCCGGTTGTCCTGGCTGCTGCACATCCCCAGCAGCTGGTCGAGCAGCCGGAAGGTGGGCTCGCCCAGGTCTATGACGAAGGGGGCGCGCAGGGGCACGCCCTGGTGGGAGCTCTGCGTCCAAACCAGACTCTGGCCACCGGTGCAGGCAATGCCGCTGGCCGGGAGCGTGGGCAGGGCCACGAGAATGGGGGTTCGCAGCAACGGTTCGCTGGACACGGAGGCTGGACAGATCTGTTGGCTGTCGTTGCGCCCCCAGCCGAAGACCTCGCCATTGCTGGACAGGGCCAGACAGTGGGCCACGCCCACGGCCACGTCCACGATGCGCTTGTGCTGAAAGACGAAAAGGAATGCAGGTGAGGTGGCTTCAAAGACCCTTCAGGAGTTGACCTACCTGCAGACTGCTCACCAGGCGCGGCACACTGCAGCCCTGGACGCTGCGCTCAACCAGCTGGTGGCCCAGACAGGTGGCCTTGCCCCAGGTGTAGAGCTGCCCCTCGCTGCTCAGCGCCACCGAGAACTGGGAGCCCGCAAAGACGCGCTGCACTCGCGGCAGGGCCTCGACCAGGATCGGCTGCAGGCTGCCGTTGCAGTTGCCGTTGCCCAGCTTGCCATAGTCGCCATCGCCCCAGGCGAACACCAGGCCCTCGGAGGTGAGGGCCAGCGAATGGGCGTCGCCGCTGCCCAGGGCCACGTCGACCACCATGTGATCGGCCAGGGCCACAACCAGCGTGGGCAGGCAGCGGTCGTCGCTGTTCCCGTGGCCCAAGCGGGCGTAGGTGCCGCGGCCCCAGGTGAGCAGATTGCCGCCGCAGGTGATGGCCGCACTGTAGGAGCAGCCGCAGAACACCGACTGCACACAGTGCTGCTCCAAGGCGGCGATCTTGGTGGGCACGGCGCGGGCATGGGTGTCGCCATGGCCCAAGCGGTGATCTTCGCCAGTGCCCCAGGAGTAGGCGTTGTCTGAAAGAGAGAGCGTGGGATGAGAAAGATAATTGGAGATTACAAATTGTATTTAAAGAACCAAAAAAATAGCAGAGTGCAACTAAAGAGACAACTCTCTCGTTCGCTACTTGCGTTTTTACTAGCGTCCAAGAGGGAGAGCGACTAAGAGAGAGAGGGACTCAGAGAGAGAGGGATTGAGAGAGAAAGGGACTAAGACATAGTAGAATTATACCATAGTAAAATTATACAAGGTAGTCCAGTCCATAGTAGAATTATATAAATGTATGAGAGAGGAGGGACTGAGAGAGAAAGACCACTCAAAAAGAGAGAGACTTTTTCCAAGTCGATGCCTCTATACAAGATCCCTTAGCTTTTTGTGGACTTTGAGTGAAACCCGTAGCTAGAAAGCCCGTAGCTAGACCTAACTGGTAATACGGGCAGGATTATAAATTTTCCGGTTTTTTCTTAGACGGGCTGTACGGGGAAAGAAGTCGACAGTACGGGCAACGCCCGTACTTGCCCGTACGTAGCTACGGGCCTGGTGAAACGGAACCCAATCTGGCGAACTCTGCGCCAAAGTGTAAGCAATTCAGGTTTTTAAAGAACATTTTCCCAGTAAGAGCCAAGCTTCTGTTTGCGCAACTTGAGAAAGGAATCAAAGCTGGTTAATAAACTGTTTATACCCTACAATTGTAAGCTTAAGTACTTGTTTTTGCAAAGCGATGCATTAACTTATCCAGGGATTAAGTACTTCTAAAATTACACTCAGCAGAAGCCAGTTTGAAGTCACTTTGCACCCTCAAGATGTAGAAATTTCAGAGCTTTACTCCAAGTTTCCTCTCTACCTGAAGCTATCCTTTAAAGGGAACTACTTTCTGGGAAAAGGCATTGGGATTCTTCGTTCCCCTTCATTCACTTACGATTGCTGTCTATGGCCAGAAAGTGGCGACCCTCGCAGTGGCCGGCAATGGTGATGAACGTCTCGTGGGCCACCTCCTCCATCGGCAGCGGCTCGGACTCGGGCTTGGTCAGGCGCCAGGTGTGCAGCTTCCCCTCCTGGCTGAGAATCAGCATCTGGGTCTCGCAGCAGGCCACTTGCTTGACCTGGAAGCGGCAGCTGAGCATCGGCACCGCTGTGGACTCTCCCCTCCAGCTGAGCGACGGCTCGGCGCTGAAGCCCTGCTGGTCCTTGGAGAGCGAGGGCCAGCCCAAGGCGTAGATCCGTTGCTGGGGCGCGGACACGGATGCGGCGGCGGGTGCATGGCCGCGGAGCAGGCAACGCGGCATTAGTGGCTGCACCAGGCGGTCCAGATGCGAGATGATGACAACGGCGGCACGGCGCAGATCCACAATCGCCGCCGTGCTCTTTGGCAGCGAAAGAAAGCGCAGAAAGGTTTCCGTGGCACTGGCCACCGGCGCTGGCTCGCCGCCGGCCAGGCCGCCGCCCTTGGCCGCCGCTCCGATCTTCTGGTAGCGCAAAAGAATGCGCAGCAGCGGGGCGCCCGTCTTGCGCGGCATGTCCCGGTTGTCGTTGCCAGCTCGATCCTTCTCCCAGAGAAGCAGCAGCAGGACGACGCACTCGAGCGTGGCGGCCAGCGTGCCCTTCTGCACGCCCAGCTCCAGCAGCAGGCAGAGGGCCGTGTGCCGATCGTTCAGCGGGGCGGTGCAGCGACCGCCCATCGGGTCGCCGAGCGCCACCAGGCGCAGGAACTTGATGGAGCGCTCCATGACCTCCAGCCAGAGCGGCGAAACGGCGGCCGCCTCGAAGAGCGTGGCCTCGGGCAGGTCCTGGAGCGAGGCGAGTGCCTCGCTCAGCAGCTCGCTGCACATCTCCGTGTCCTCGCCGGAGCGCCAGGCGCGGCGCAGAAAGGCGAAGCTGAAGTTAAGGGCGGCCCGGGTGGCGACGCGGGCCAGCCCCAGGGCTCCATGTTCCGGTGGCTCCGCCGGCTGTAGCTCCACTGCCGCGGCATTCGTGGGGTTGGCGGTGTTTGCCATCACGGTGGCAGCGGTGGTGGTGATAGTGGTGGTGACGTTTGTGCTGATGGTGGTGTTATTCGTGGCCGCGGCCTGTGCACTAATCGCGGGCAGGCGCTCCCGCTCTCGCTCCCGTTTCAGGGCGACAAAGTAGCGCTCGTAGACGAAGAGCTGCTGGCGGAGATGCTGGGCGGAAAGACAGTTGCCGGCGGCCCGCAAGGCCAGCTCCTGCAGCTCCGAGATCAGCGAACGCTGGCACTCCTGGCGCGCCTGCTGCGAGGGCGGCTGGCTCCAGAGCCAGCCGCTGA
>JAEIHY010020131.1:7532-22937 GCA_018904565.1 Drosophila tsacasi | reverse complement strand
AAAACTACATATTTCTAACACATTTTATTTGCTACACATGGAAAGACGGGTCACAAACAACAATTTTTTATTTAGTACATACCTTTTCCTAAAGAAAACAAAAGTTGTTGGGTCACTGAGTGTCAATTTGATTTTGTTTTAGGCCAACCAACAAGAGCCAATAAATAAGAACGATTTTTTCCAGACCATCTGATAAAACATATGTTCACTTTGAGAGCTCGTAGCTGATAAGGAACAAATTTATAAGATCATATACGAGTTTTTATAAGATCAGCCGGGTGTTTAGAGATAAAAACAAGAAAAATATTTTGAATTTAAATATTTTACAAATCGACTTTTGTCCCGCTAGAAAGGCCACTGGGCTCACTGTGCATTGGTGAAAAAAACTAATATCTAAAAAAAACTTTTTATTTAAAAGCATTTTTAAAGTCACGTGTCGAATTTATTATGTTGCTTATATTTTATTATACCCTTGCAGAGGGTATTACAATTTTGGTCAGAGGTTTGCAACGAAAAGAGAAGGGCACATTTCCTACCCTATAAAATATATATATTTTTGATCAGCATCAACAGTCGAGTCGATCAGAGATTAATTATTTCAGAATTTTGGTTTTAATTTTATGCGACCCGCAGGATTATAGAAACGATCGTTTAATGTAGATAGAAATGCAAAACTCTAAATGTAATATAAAAAAAAAATAAATTAAAAGCGAATTTTCGTGATATGTATCAATGATTATATAATTCCTTTTAGTTTATCTATTCTCATAAATTTGTATTTTTGATCAAATTTGATAAGTGATAAGTAATAAGGATCCAATTGTAGGCTGCAAGGGCATTCAAACTTCAGTATGCAAGCGATCAATCGAATTCCCGATTTAATTTAAAGACGTGTTGCTTCGTTATCTATCTAATTCTAATTAATATTCCACATATCATTACAGCTCCTCGATCCCATTTCAAAGGAGCCCACCAACCAAAAGGTGACCGTGGCAGACATCTACAAGGAGTTCGACAGCCAAGTGGCCAGTGGCCTTAAACTGGAATCCTTTCGCTCGCGCAAGGTGAGCAAGAGTTTCGCCCACCATGCCATCGGAATTGAAGTGCCTCAGACGTGTGATTACCTGGAAGTTCACTACGACGGCAAGAAACCACCGCCACCGACTCTGCCGGCTGGGGAGAAATACGCTTCTATTGCTCATGTGTTTGGTTCCACCACCAATGCCATGGAACGTTTCCTGCTCGATCGAAAGATCAAGGGCCCGTGCTGGTTGCAGGTGAGTGGCTTCAAGGTCTCGGCCGCTCCCATGAGTTGGTGCAAGACCGAGGTGACGATTTCGGAGCCGAAGAATGTGGAATTGGTGCAGGAGGCCAGGGGAAAACCAGCGCCACCGCCTGCAATAACACTGCTGGCACTCAATGTTCGCACCTCGATGAATCCGAAGACGATGCGAAATGAGATCTGCATGATCTCTATGCTGGCGCACAACCGCTTCCACATCGATCGTCCTGCCCCACAGCCGGCATTCAATCGTCATATGTGTGGCCTGACACGTCCTGCTGTGGTCAGTTGGCCCCTGGACTTGAATCTGGAGTTGGCCAAATACAAGTTCACCAAGATCTGCAAACACGATTCGGAGAGAGCGCTCCTCAGTTGGTTTTTAGCTCAGTACCAACAAATTGATGCCGACCTTATAGTGACCTTCGATGCCATGGACTGTCAACTGAACGTGATCACCGATCAAATTGTGGCCTTGAAGATACCCCAGTGGTCGCGAATGGGTCGTCTTCGGATGACGCAATCCTTTGGTAAGCGTCTCCTCGATCATTTCGTGGGCCGCATGGTCTGCGATGTAAAGCGTTCCGCGGAGGAGTGTATCAGAGCCAGGTCCTATGACCTGCAAACTCTGTGTCAGCAAGTGCTCAAGCTGAGGGAATCCGAGAGAATGGAGGTGAATGCCGACGACCTACTGGAGATGTACGAGAAGGGAGAGAGCATCACGAAACTTATATCCCTCACTATGCAGGATAACTCGTATTTACTGCGATTGATGTGCGAACTGAACATCATGCCTTTGGCCTTGCAAATCACCAATATTTGTGGCAACACTATGACCAGGACCCTCCAAGGCGGTCGTTCGGAGAGAAATGAGTTCCTCTTGCTCCATGCGTTCCACGAAAAGAATTATATAGTGCCGGATAAGAAGGCAGCTGCCAGAAGGGGTGGTGGGGATATGGAAGCTACATTGGCCGGCGCAGATGCCACTTTGCCGGCTAGGAAAAAAGGTGCCGCCTATGCTGGAGGCTTGGTCCTGGAACCCCTAAAAGGACTCTATGAAAAGTTTGTCCTGCTAATGGACTTCAACTCGCTGTATCCGAGCATCATTCAGGAGTACAACATATGCTTCACCACGGTCCAACAGCCCGTCGATGCGGATGAGCTGCCCACGCTGCCGGATTCGAAAACAGATCCTGGCATATTGCCGCTGCAATTGAAGCGTTTGGTGGAGTCGCGAAAGGAGGTGAAGAAGCTAATGGCAGCGCCCGATCTCTCGCCCGAACTCCAGATGCAATATCACATTCGTCAGATGGCTCTGAAGCTCACGGCCAACTCCATGTACGGCTGCCTGGGCTTCGCACATTCCAGATTCTTCGCGCAGCATCTGGCCGCCTTGGTTACCCACAAGGGCAGGGAGATCCTCACAAACACCCAGCAGCTGGTGCAGAAGCTGAACTACGATGTGGTTTACGGCGACACCGATTCCCTGATGATCAACACCAACATTACGGACTACGATCAGGTCTACAAGATCGGCCACAGCATCAAGCAGAGCGTAAACAAGATGTACAAACAGCTCGAGCTGGACATCGATGGGGTCTTCTCCTGCCTGCTCCTGCTGAAGAAGAAGAAATACGCTGCAGTCAAGCTAAGCAAGGATTCGAAGGGTAACCTGAAGCGGGAACAGGAGCACAAGGGCTTGGATATAGTCCGTCGCGATTGGTCCCAATTGGCCGTGATGGTGGGCAAGGCCGTGCTTGACGAAGTGCTCGCCGAGAAGCAGCTGGAGGAAAAACTAGATGCCGTTCATGCCCAGCTGGAGAAGATCAAAACTCAAATAGCAGAAGACGCTGTCCCATTGCCCCTGTTCGTTATCACCAAGCAGCTGACACGTGCGCCCCAGGAGTATGCCAACAGTGCCTCATTACCCCACGTCCAGGTGGCACTTCGCATGAATCGGGAGCGCAATCGTCGCTACAAAAAGGGCGACATGGTGGACTATGTGATCTGTTTGGATGGCACCACAAATGCCGCCATGCAGCGAGCCTATCATATGGACGAGCTGAAGGGCGGTAGCGAGGAGAAGAAGCTCCGGCTGGACACGGACTACTATCTGGGACATCAGATTCATCCGGTGGTCACGCGCATGGTGGAGGTGCTCGAGGGAACCGATGCCAGTCGGATTGCCGAGTGTCTGGGCATGGATCCCACCAAGTTCAGGCAGAATGCACAAAGGTAGGAATTGTTTACAATCAAGGAGTGTCCCGAAAAGAAACTGCACACTTAGTTTTCGTTATAATTATAAGATTTCTTTCTCGATTTTATTATTTCACAGAATACATTAGCCATAAGTTTTGTTAAGAAAATTTAAGGAAAGTTCAGTCTCTAATTTTTAAACGAATTTTTTGCTTAACGCCACGCATTAGGTTCTGCACAGACTCCTTGGTAGCCCCACGTGTGGCACGCATGGCGCTGTGGCGTGCTTCTTAAGCCACAGGAGCAGATGACCGGCCATATTAGCAGTTTGTCTCCAAACTTTTCCACTTCAATTTTGGAAATGGACTCGTCAACAGTCCCACCTTTAGTTTTTGTATAAAATTGAGGGCCGGGTAAAGTTCTCGAGTCCAATTTAACATAAGTTTCATCGTCTATAATAACGGATTCCACTTTATCAGAGAGCAATCGATCATAGAGCTTTCGCACTCTCTATTTGCCGACTTGTATTTGTCGGAAACTTTTTTATTGTCTCCAAACTTAATTATTATGTTTTTAACACTATTGACACTAAATTTGTAGCGTTTAGTCAAAAGTGAATATGATAATTACGCAGAATTTATTGAGCATTCTAACCATGCATCGCATATCGTGATCGAAAGCATGCACTGCGAGCAATTAGCAATTAAAATCGTGCAGTTTCTTTTCGGGACACTCCTTATTATTTAATTATTAGTTAAGTTAACATAAACTCATCCCCTCTTCTCTTTCCTTCACCAGAACCCAACGCGAGATCACCGAGCAATCGGAGGGTGAATCCCTGCTCAAGACCACCCTCCAGCTGTACCGCCTGTGCGAGCCCTTCCGCTTCCAGTGCGTGGCCTGCAAGACAGAGCAACTAATGGCCACTGCCTACCGACCGGGGCCGAATAATTCACACGTTCCCGTGCTGCAGCAATGCGCGAATGCCGAGTGCCAGACGCCACCCATTCAGTATTTGGCCGGCGTTCGCAATCAGCTGCAGCTCGCGATTCGGCGGCACGTTCAGAGATTCTACAAGAATTGGCTGGTGTGCGATCATCCCGATTGCAACTACAACACCCGCACCCACACCCTGAGGAAGGAGATGCGCCGGCCTCTGTGCCAGAAGTGCCGGAGCGGCAGCCTGTTGCGCCAGTACACGGAGCGGGACCTGTACAATCAGCTCTGCTACCTGCGCTTTATATTCGACCTGGGCAAGCAGCAGCTGCAGCAACAGAAAGGTGAGGGAATTAATTATATTAAAAAATAAACTCTTCACTAATTTGAATTTATGATTTAGCCACCTTGACGCCAGAGCTGGAGCAGGCCTACCAGCTACTGTACGAAACCGTGGATCAGCAACTGCAGACCTCCTCCTACGTGGTCATCTCGCTGAGGAAACTCTTTGGCCGCACTCTGGCACTGATGGCTCTGCAGCCGCCAAAGCCCAGGCCCCACAACGATCTGATAGCCAGCACCTTGGCCGATGTCTAGGGTGTGTTTTTTAATTAATTAACTAGCCTTTGTAAAGAGCAGCAGCAGTTCGGTTAATAAATTCTACAAAACATAATAATAGTATTTAATAGCTAGATGAGGAGGTGTGTGGGAGAAACTTCTCGAGAGGAAAGTGACGGAAGGATTCGTTGAAGATATCCGTAAATGCTGAGCTCACCAGCTCGTTTATCATGGGCTTGATAAAGGGCAGCCCGAGCTGCCACATACTATTGATCACCCCGTCCGCCAGTTGGTTCAGCGGTTGCCCCTTTAACAAGTTTTCAATGTGCAGCTCCATGCCGCCTATGCGATCCACTTCCACGTGCACCTTGATGAGGGAGCCCGGGTCGCCGATGCGACGCACGCTGGTGGTTTGACTGTGAAATATATGCGGAAATTTTAAATTACAATAAATACAAAATATATTTCACGTTGCGCTCACCTGTAGTCGTAAAGCGTCAAGTTCCAGTGACCTTTCCGCTTCATCTCCGTGCCCAGCATCTTGGCGGCGAACTCATACTCGCCCTCGAGACTCTTCTCTGGAAAATACTGCGCATAGACTATACGTCGGTCCTCGGGGTCGGCATGGAACTTGGTCACCTCGGATCGCGACCAACCGAACTCGGAGACATTGCGCAAGATCAGCCGAAAGCTGCCAATGCCCTGGGAGTCGCCTCGCCTCAGCTCCACGTAGGTACAGTGATGTGGATCAAAGGGCTTGATATTGTAATCGGGCACCCCTGAAAAGATATTGCAATACTATGTTAAATATTACTTTTGTGAGCATTTAAATCCCTCACTCACCCGTTGTGAAGTAGGCCCGAAGATCGTTAAACACCTGCCGCATGCACTCGTTGTAATCCTCACTGCCGCTTTGGCAACGTCCCAGCAAGTGCCGCAGATCCTCATCCACATCGATCTGACTGGAGGCGTCTGCCAGGTGCTGGGCAAAGAGGAAAACCACCATCAGGTAGAGGGCGCAGTTTGAGGACCATTGCAGCGACATGCTCGCAGAGCTTGGCGGCGCCGTCTGTTAATTGTAAAAGCAAAGTTTTAGTTGTAGTTTATGTTGGTTACTCGGTTTTGTTTATATTTAATTGAATGCGTATATATTTATTGTTTGTTTTTCTTGTGGGCTTTAAGCGCCGCCGTTTTTTTTTTTTCATTCAAATGTGTTGTCCTTGATTTTTGCCTACACTTGACTCAAATTATGGGTATTTTCAAAGGCAAATCGAAAAATTAGTAATTTAATTATTAATTTCATAAAATTACATTTTAAATTTACTAAACTGCTTTATTTCTATGATATTTTATACTATTTTTTCGATTATTGTTTTAGCTTTGTTTTTCTTTTTAAATTGTTTTTACAGTTTATATATATTTTTTCACAATGCTTTACACGAATTTCCGCGTCTTACAGTTTGGCAACCACTCGAAGACACTTTTACTTTAGTGAAAAACTTGTTTTTTGTTATCAGTCAAGTGTCTGCTGAATGAGCTCAATATGCAATAGGTTTTAATCTCTACTTATTTATTATTTTATTTTTATTTTGTGAACTATTATTAAAATTATTTGGGTTATTGGGTTTGCCTTTTTTTATTTATACTTTTAAAATTATTTTCTGTGTCATTTAAAGTTCCCTATCTTCATAATCCTTTAAACATGTTACCTGGCTTGTAGTTAATTGTTTTCATTTTATTCTTATTATTTTTTCAGCCGAATGGTAATTAAGTATAAATTTATATACTTTTATTGAATATTTTTTTCATTTTTAATATGCTATATGTTATATAAATCTGCAGGATTTCTCACAGGCAAAAATAATATATTCATAAAATATATTCATAAAATTTTATTTTTCTGCATTTTAAGCCCAACTTTTTCGTAGAATAATTATTGTTTTAAAATTATTATGAGGTCAAAGCCTCATTCAAAGCCTCATTTCAAAGCTGCATTTCAATAATTGAGTCAATTTAGTTTTATATTATTTTTTGTTGAATTATAATTAAGGCACTAAATTATTTAGTTCTTTAAGGAAATCAAAAAAATGTGTTATTTGTCACGAAGAATTACAGATTCTAATTTGTTCAGAAGCTTACAAAGAGGTTCTCACAAATTATGAACTAAACATTTATATGTTATGGTTTTGATTGCGTTTTCCATCTTTATATGTTCACATCTCTATTGTTTTCCACACAATTTTTGGCTTGTGCTACATAGTATCTTTAAAATTTGTCAAAAAAGACCGTAGCTTGAATACTTTTTTCGTTGTCCCCAAAATCATGTATTTCCCATGTTTTTTTTTTCCAAAACAATTCCATCTTCATGCCGCATGTTTGGTAATCTTTTTGTCTGCCGCCTGCACTTGACCTCTTTTCCGAAGGCGACATTATTATTACTTGTCTAAGCACTGCAGCAAATAGCCACAAAAGATAACTACCAAATATATGTGTATATGACCAACACTTTAAAGGGCCTTTTGGGCAAACGAAAGACTTGGACAAGACACAAACTTGCGGGTGCGAACAACAACTTTTGTTTTCATTTGGACAGTCACTCATGCAACACGGGAGCAGCAGCAACAACAACAACTGGCTGCAACGTATGATAAACATTTGGCAATTGTTGTTCACTTTAGCGGCTGCAATTGCATTAGCCAACGGTCAGTGGCTGAGGAAACAAGTTAGTACATAGTAGCTCAGATTAGTTGGGCAACCCCCACAGTCACTCCTCCGTTATTTACATTTTTATTTGTTTTTTAGGGCCGCAAATCCAAAAACGGAATTTCTGGGTAAGTCGGGCAACACTCCCTCTCCCTCTGTAGGCAAAACACGCACAAATATTCGAGAATAATAATAAATATTTTGTACAGTTAAGTGAGCTAAATACGCGACGTGTGATTCAGTCGAGCTGCCGCAGCCAACTGACCAAAAGTAAAGACTTTCGCACTGAGACGAAAAGTAACAGAAACCCGAAAAGAGCTTCCACCGAAAAAGGCCACAAAAATAGCCGGAAAATATGTTTGAAAGCAGCATAATGGCCGGGAGCAAGCAACTCCCAAGCTTTGTCAACTGGCATTCAAGTTTTTTTACATCCTGTGATGATCGCGTTTCCTCATTATCGACTTCACCCACAAAACGGAGCAAACAGCCGTAAATCGCCAGTCCGAATCATTCATAAATATTTTAAGAAGTGTTCACAAAGTTTTTCAGTTAAATTATGCGGCTTAAAAATACTCTATGATTTCTTTTTTCAAAAAAAGAAAATGGTTCTTTGGATTAGTAATTTTTATTTATAAACAAATATTTTGTTTGTTTGTAAATCTCTTTAAAAAATTGTGAAAACAAATAATTGCATTTGATATTAAACAGAAAGCGAAACAGATATTTATTTTTGAGAAATTAAAATACATTTAAGTGGATAAGAGCCACATTTTTAAGCCGTAATAAAAATGCAATCAAATTATAATTATTCTTAAAAATAATACTTGGCTGAAGTTAGTTTTTTGAGTATACATTTTCTATAACTTTAAAGCTATCTTTGGAGAACTTCAATACATTTGTTTATAGATAAGTTGCACCTAAAGACTATGCCTAAATAATAATACAATCAAATAATACTTATTTTAAATTATTTAATACTTCCTAGCCTATCTTTTAAATATTTATTTTCTATAACTATAAAACTGGAGTTGCAATTTCAAGATTTTGTCTTAAGTCTCAATGTTACAAATATATCCTTAATAAGATATGATATGATACTGTATTTTACCCTAAGTTTTTAGCTATTACCGGTCATCGCTGATCTGAATTTAATTAGGCAAGCCCAATATCCGCCTAAGGCTATTTTTAATTTTTTTATTTTTTGATTTTCAAATCAAGTACGCAATGGCACCGGCATTCAAGTTCACGGTGCTGAATAAATTGAGGCTTCACCTGATTGACTACTGCGCGTGCTCAACGCTTAACTGAGAAATATAGCGATTGACAGAAAATCTGACGATGGAGATTATATGGACGGCTTTTTGCCAAATGGATCCCACAAGGTTATGCAGCTTCAGTTGTTATTGGGCTGATTGCAATTTAATGAAAGGACAAGGTCATTATTTACAGCAATTCAAAACGGGGCTGAAAATGCACTCTAAAGAGCTTTAAGAAGTTTAAGCGATACAAATTATGCTCATAAAATGCTTTAGTTTTGGTTTAAATTACTTAATTAGCTGTTAAATATTTTTATGATTTTGTATATAATTAATGTACCTCAATATGACAAAAGACAAGTTTTTTTATGATATGTTCTGAATCTCGATATTGTGTAAATTTTATTTAAATGTATGAATTTAATCAAAATTTACATTACAATTAAATTGAGTTGAAATAAGTTATTTTTTTAATATATAGATATATATTATTGTGAAAGTTCGAAATTCACTTTAAAATATGTGCCTTTTATTTTCTAATAAGACCTTTTAAAGGTTTATCTTAATTGTTATATTTGCAAATTGGATAAGGTTTTAACGTAATAAAACGGGTTTTAAACTATTTTTGAAATTATTTTTTGTATGAAAATTATGATTCCGATAAATCCTAAATTGAATAAAATAATATATCAAAATTAAAAATTGTAAACTTTAGAATATTTTCATTCGTTTTCTTACGTCAAAGATTACGATTTTTATCACTTGACGTTGTTTGGTTACGAATTTGTGGAGAGCTAAGTTTCTTACCTCTTGCCATCCATGTTTACACCCTTTTTCCTTTGAGCTTTTAAAATTTTTAGTCTCGATATGGCAACGCTGATCCCTCAAGCGAAAAGTCTGGTTTTGCCGAACCGTGCGTTCATAAGGGTTTTAAGTTAAATAAAAAAAGTAAATTTCGACAACAATTTTCTTCTAATAGATTGCTTTCCCCCGCAGCTTGGGGCAAAAATATAACAAAATATCTAATAAAAATATCGCAATTACGATATTTGGGCAAAAAAATCACGATATAAATTTAGAAAAAATATCGATATATTGATATTTTGATATATTATCAACCCTATTGTTTATTATTATTTAGCGGCTAAGTTTGCGTTAATTAAGTTAATTATGGAGGTGGAATTCAGCAAGGACAACTTCCTCCTGCCGGAGATGAAGTACGAATGTGAGTACATATTAAAGTTACCAAGGAAACCTGTTGCTAAGTATTTCATCATTTCAGACTTGGACCACACAGCCGATGTGCAGTGAGTAATACAACAACAATAACAACAGAGGCGCTTCTGCGAACATGTGGAACAGGGTGGTTCAATGGTTTTTAATGAGAAAAAGAATTCGGCTAATAACTATTCTAATTGGGGGTTTCTTTCGTACAAATGTTTAATAAATTGGTTGTTTCTTTATTAATTTGTGATTTTTTTTTTTTAAATAATACAAATTAGGTTATTATTGGTTTAGTTAATTAATATTTTTCTAAATTAATTTTTTCTTGATGTGATATTTAAAAAGGGTTTTAAGACTAACAAAGTCTCGGGAAAATTTTGCAAGCGTATAAAGTAATCTGTAATTATTATATTTTATTTTTGTTTAACACTTAAAGTTTGTTTGTGTTTTCTATTTTATTTAATGTCATATGAAAGAATACAATAAAAAAAAAACAATTAAATAATTATATATATATTTCTCTTAGGAATACAAATAATAACCAGGGAAGCGTTACTTCAAAAATTAGGCAGATACCTTTTTAATCGTTTAAAATTAGGCCAGAAAATGATTAAGTCTTTAAAATTTTTTTTTATGCGTTCAAAATGATAGATTTGTAATCGAGAAAAGACGTAAATATATATTATTTTTAAAATGATTTACAAGAATTTGGTAAACTGAAAGATAAAAAATAACATTTTTAAGTACTCTTTGATATTGCTAACAATATAAAACGAATAGACCAACAAAATAAGAACAATGTCAACTCAAACCTCATTTCTTATGAACTTACACTCTGCAATACTTATTTAAACGTAATATAATCAAGGTTTTTTTTTCGAAAATAGTTTTCAGTGTTTTAGATTTTCCTCTAATACTGGAGATTTTACATTTTATTGGCTTTTATTTACAGACTTCACGGCTGGGGAACGAGTCTAAAGGAAGCCTTTGAACAATGCGGAGTGGCTATGTTCGGATATATGACAGAACTCGAATACGTATCCGTGGAACAGTGCTTTGAGATAGAAGCGAAGGGCGATGATCTGGATGGATTGCTTTTCCATTTCCTCGACGAGCTCCTATTTCTCTTCTCCGCCGAGCCATACTTGGTGTGTAAAAAGTTGGAGATCACAAAGTTCGATATGGAAACGTTCGAGATCTCGTGCCGTTGTTACGGTGAACCCTTTGAGCTGGGAAAGCATCCGCAGGGCACCGAGGTGAAGGCAATCACATATTCGGCGATGCAAATTGTTCAGGACACGACGGCCAACCACTACGAGGTGTTTGTCATAATTGATATTTGATTCAGCAGCTCCGATCGTATGGAATTAAATGTGACTGTTTTTGTTTCCACCCCTTTGCCTTTGCCCTGGGTCCATTAATCATAAGTGAAATGCCAAAAAAAATCTATATAAAACCGCTGCATAAGCCCCGAAAAATCTGCAATATCTCGTGCTGCGACTGCATCCCCTTTGCTGAAACGAAAGAAGGATGACTTATCAAGAAATCACTCAATTGTGCGGCTGCAAATGCAATTAGGACTGGCTTTCTGCTCACCAATCAAGATTTACCCCTCCCTGCTCCTGTTTTTTATGTACTTTTCACGTACCCTTTATTTTTTGCCATGGACTTTGTGAATTGGCAATGCGCTGCATTCCCAGACAAGCGCCGAAATTGTTGTCCTTTCCCAAGACCGCAGTTCAATGCACTTTTTAGTTGCACAGCCTTCAAGAGAGTTGATCCAGAATGCAAAGGATTCTATATACAAAAAATGAATAAATTATTAATATACTAAATTATAGAAGGATAAAAGAAAAATCAAGGAAGAAGGACAATGTTAAGGGACAGAATAGATTGAATGATTATCGAATTCTATGGAGTAAAAGTGATATTTGAAATGTTAACAAAACATGTCTACAAATGATGCCTTTTGTTATACAAAATATATATAACAAGAAACGATGGAAATTATTATTATTTATTAGGTTTAAAAATATTGCACTTAAAATTAAAAAAATTAAACGCACTTTTTTTAATTGTTGATTTAATTTAAAACACAGTTTTGCAACAAAAAATCATGTCTCGATTGATTACTTTTACATATGTTGGCCATGAATATTCATGTTTTATGGAGCCGGTAACAACAGGTGCTGTTCAAAATTAACTGAAAATAAACTAATTTAAGGTTATTTAGCTACATGTTAAACAGTTGGAATTTTTAACAGTAATTTATAGTTTGATTTGAGTAATGATTTTTTGATTAGTCGATAAGTGCTATAAAAGTTACATTTTATTTTGAAAATGATTACCGGCAGTTTCTATTCATATTCAAGATTATAAAGAATTTAATTTAACATTCTAAGAATCGGTTATTAACCGATTTATTTTTCACACCTGTTAGAGCAACAAAATAACGTTACTGGACTCGATTCAATCAAAAATACTATAAGTACTATTCGATTTTTAAATCGATTACTTGCCGAACTTCGCAACACTAGACAGGTGCAGGGACGATTTTAGGCCTATCGATAACATCGGCGCTAACAGCTGTTTTTTGTTTATTCCGCTCTGTTTTTGTAAACAACAAAAAAACGTTTGCCGGGCGAACGTCGAGTGCATATGTGTGTGTGTGTGCGATCGAGTGGCGGCGAGTTTTGCTTGAAATACCTGCCGAGTCGAAAATAGTCGGAATAGGCGAAAGGCGCGGAATATTTAATTTTGATATTGAAAAAGCAACGCTGCGATACGCGACGGCGAAAGCGTGTGTGAAATAACAAACAAAGTGTGTAGAAGAAGCAAAGTATCGGCACACACACACACTCGAACTTGAACAGCAGCTCGTTTCGCTTTTGGCTGTTGGAAACACGTCGAACTTTAAAGTGACCGAGTGTGTCTGGCAAATGCTGACTTTATTTATACTCGTAATAGTTATGGCAATAACTGTTGCTCGTTGCAGCAACTACTAACTGCGGAAACTGGAAGTAGTGGAAGGAGTGGAAATAGGTGGGTGGCGCTATAAACGTCATCAACGCCGCATTTCGCCCCGCTGGGTTTGTTGTTGTGTTTGCTGTTGCTTTCCCAATTCGCCGTCTCTCTCTGCTGCCTTTCTCGCCGCCTCGCCGCACCGCTCATTCTTTCTGCAGCGGTGTTAAGAGAAGAGGAAGAAGCAGAAGTAAAATTCAGCCGCCGTGAGCACATTGCGCTAGTTGTTGGCGCTTTTAAACCCAGAAATCGGCCGGATATCACCTTGAAAGACATACCAATCGACAGGTAATACCGTTACCTACAATTTGCGATCAAAAACGTAACGCTAGACCAACGGCGACCGAGTGAAAAACGTGGCCGAAAAATCCATAAAAAAAATGTGGTAGGTACTAGAAGTAGAGAATGTGACATGTGTATGTGTGTGTGTGTGTGTGGGTCGCCGAGTGTGCGAGTGTATGTGCGTGTGTGCGGGGTGCTGCGCTGGGCAGTTTTCTTTATAGAAAAAAAGCAACTGTTTTTGGGCGTGCGCCTCCTCGTCCGCCGGCTAAAAAGTTCATGCCAATGCCGGTCCAGCTGACGCAGCAGCTGAGAGCGGGGGCCAGAGGTAGAGGGGGGACTGAGCGGGGGAGTACTCTAAGCGGGCCGAGTGGAGGTTCTTATAAGGAGGTGATGCTAAATGCGCACTTTATATAATTTCATTGCAACAGCTACCTGTGAACGAGCCATCGGTAAAAGGTTTCCCTTGTATAGGTTTCTCATTGTCTGCATTGTGTGTGTGTGTGTGTGGGTGGGAGTGCGGAAGTACGGGGCTAACGGTTTCCTGCCAGAGAATCCTATTCATGAGATTTCTGCGCTGACGTCACTCCAATTCCATTTGATGCAAATTCCAATTTGATTTATCTCAAGAGTAAACTCGGGCTTGTCGATTTTCCACATACACAGTGGACAATCGCGAAAATAAATCCTTTATAAATTCAATAAAAATGTTGTAAATTTGTAAAAATTTAATTTCAAAAATATGTTAATATATATATTGAAAAATATAAAATATTTATCTCTCTTATAATATTTAATTATAACCAAGTTCTTGCAACAAAAATCCTTCTTAATTGTAATATTCATATAGAAGCATTCCTTAAAGTTAGTCACAGCAGTTGTGCCTTTGATAGACCAACCCAAACAGTTATAGCTTCTTTAGTGTATTCTTAATAAAGTGTTAAAATTTTTCGAAATAAACTAGTCAAGGTGAGGTTGTATTTGATGTGAACGTTAGCCAAGTGTGGCCAAGTGGCCAATAAATTTGCTTTAAGTGTACTTTACCAATAGACTTTCTTCAAGAAAATTTAACGTTATACTTAACCGGATATGAGGAATGTGTACCTAACTATTAGTATTTTACTGCATTCTTTTGGCTTAAATTTAAACCAAAAAATGTCATTTGCGGATTACACTTATCAGTTTTAGAATTTCTAACTAGAATATTGCCCTTGTTTCTGATTATAAGTGACCACTGTATTTATTTATTTAAGGTATATACATATGTCTGTATTTAATTACGTTTGCGAGGGCAGCAATTGATGTTGGGCCCTCAGAGATTTGAAATCTTTGATTAGGTTTTAATTGGGACCACAAAAGCTCAAAACGCAGGTTGCCAGATTGTCGGCAAAGGGATGCTGCGATTTTTACACGCGATCTTGGCTGGCTCTATGGGGTGTGGCTTTATTTTTTGCCATAGTTGTTGGACAATTTTCACTCTAAACCAGGCGCATGATGAATGCACAGCCTTATCAGCTGTATCAATTAACCCAGATATGAGGGAGAGAACACGGAAATTGTGAGTTCCCGGCGATAAGAGAGCCCGAAACTGTTTCCTAACTTTCTTGCTAAGAAGCAAACAATTGGAAGGCGTTTATAGGAAATGCAAAGTTGGGTCAGCTTTTTGGCGACGTCATAGTTTGATGACCTCCTCCACAAAAACACACTCACAACCAAAAATGGCCACAAATACTCGAGCAATTATGCATGTGCCTGTATACACATGCTCCAAAAGAGACAATGGCGGCCATCGAAGACGACGCTGATGCCGTCTCATGGAGTTTTTTCCATCTCCATATGTACTGGGCGACGTTATTTCTCGAGTCTGCAGTTTTTATATTTTTTTCTTTTCCACTTTTTTTTTTTTTTTTTTTTTTTTTTTTTTTTTTTTTTTTTTTTTTTTTTTTTTTTTTT